>KN823060.1:41411-117093 GCA_000827465.1 Tulasnella calospora MUT 4182
CTACCGGGGGCGCAGTGCCCGCGCAATCTTCCTCCGCTGTAGTCCCATCACCTCCGGCTAACCCGACACCCACCGCGACTGCCCCGACACCAAATACTTCTAACGCCGTTTCGGTCTCCGGATCGGGAAATACCTAATCCCCTTTTTGCTTTAACACACTCCCCACTCTTATTTTGTTGTAATCCCACCCAGACCTCTTTAACTTTGTGACTTATTCTTTCCTGATGTATAGTTACTGGCTAACCGGACAGTTCCGCCTTAAATTTGATTTCGTGGATGGGACGACCTCCCCACTCATCTATTCAATTATCCTAAGGCTGAAACCGATGGTAGAACAATTTAGGAACCTGAATAACTCAAGACGCCAACTCAAGTCGCCAAAGCCTCCTGTAACTGCTTTAGAACAGTCGGGTCGACCTTGTCAGTGAACGCCTGATCGAACGCAGCCTTGCCCGTTTTCGCTTCTGTTATCTTCAACTTCTCGCCGATGTACTTTGTTAATTTGATCGTTTGAACAGGGTCCTTGATCCAGAGCTGGAATCATTGAATCAGTAGTTGTTGAGGCATGCTTAAAAATTTCACTTACATCTCGCCTGCGGTCTTCTTCGAGCGTATTTTCGGTGCCCCTCATCCAGTAGTGTGGAGGTTCACTCCCGTCGTTCCAATAAGTGTGAAGAGGGCTGCTTTGGCGGAAGGTCACCACCCTGACACGCCATTCCTGCCCGCCATCGTTACTCACGGATTATCTGGATCATCAGCTTCCGCCTCTTTAATCTCCCCAAGGACGTCCAACCAGACGTTGCTGATCTCGGTAGCTAGACGGTCCATGACTTGAGATTGAGCTGTGGTCGTGAGGTTTGCCATGCTCATTGCCGTCATTTTCCGATGTCGAGACTCAGCCATGCTGTCAAACTGAATCTGATGTGAGTCGGACGAAAGGCTATTGTGAACGCTAAGAGCGTACGTTTCTCCACCAGACATCCATTAGGTTGTTGAAGGCTTCCTCTGGGGTTTGTCCGAGGGCAGGTGCTGCACTTGCAACGAGCTGAACGAAGACGTCGGGATCTTGCATAACCATCCGAGAAAACAGATAGAAATGGTCGCAGAGTACCGAAACGCTCCCCTGTTAGCCGAACGCGGTTAGAAACCACGCGGACACTTGCAACACAGTATCAGATATGTACCTTTGACAATAGCGCGTACTTGAGCAGACTTGCAAAGAGACCGCTTGAATGAATTGCTTCAGCCCACGCTAGTGCTGACCCGGAGAGCTGTATCAGCAACTCGAGAGACTCCGTAAGATCTTTGATAGATGTCGGTAGAGCTTGTTGGTGGGCGGTCGCGTAAGCAGAAAGGAGCTGCTGAGAGCAGAGCTGCGGCACGATTTTAGTCCAACAGGTCCAGTCAACTGAGAATCATCTCGTTACCTGAAGGATTAGAGGACAATCAATGAGGTAATAGCTTTCAAGGAGGTGGTTCGAGTTCGCTTGAGCATCCATGTCCGAACCCAGGGTCTCGACCAAGGGAGGCAAGAGGTCTAACAAGCCCTGTTGGCCTGGAACTGGTTGCAATGAAGGGCAATTCCGTATGGCAGCTTCCCACAACCCCAGAGAATCTATGTCCAATTGTGCTCGCGCCTGAAAGGAGAGGATGAAATGGTCGTCTCGACTAAATTATACTGATACTCACCCCTGGGGCCATTCCTTGTTGAATCAGCATCACCACCAAGGGGTGGAGTACCCCAGAATGCTCCTTCGACGCCTGATGACTCCCGTGAATACCAATGCCAACCCCAATGCCGTGATGGGACACACCTCGACCAAGTCCTTGACAAATATGAGGATTTCCTGTTTCAGTAAGTATTCGGTATCAGCCTCGGTCCCTGTCCGAAAGTCAAGTCAGGGCAAAGAAGCCTGTTATCAATGCTGAACGCGTCGTACAGAGAGCTGGCAATGGTGCCGCAACGGGTTGCAGCAACGGGACGATCTAGAGGTAAAATGGATGGGAAACGACGCATCCAGAGCCAAACATGAGGAACCTACCCGAGGGCCGGCTGCGCCAACAATGCTGTTCATTGTCTTGAAAACACGGCGTTTGCTTTCAACGGTCTCAGATTCACTGATAACTGGGTAGAGGTTGGCGAGAAATTGTTCGAGGAAGGGGTGGAAGCTTTCGATGTCAAAGTCGTTATTCTAGCGCGTCGGTACCGGGAATCAAGTATCAGTGTTAACGTATTGGGTGATGACTTCTAACCCTCACCTCGACACAATCCCGAAGAGCAATTACAGCAGCCAGTCGAACAGCGGAGTCCGAGCCAGCTGAGCGGTCGGTTAGGACGGCAAGGAGGACCTCCCAAACCTTGACGTGCACCGCCAGCGGACGAGAGTCATCGTGATGCCACTTGCCCAGTAACCAAGCTATCCTTCGTTTAAGTAGTCGATATTCGGAGTTCGTGTTCCGCGCTTCTGATTCTAATATAGGTAGCCACTCGTCCAGATTGATGGTGCCCTTCATGCGGCCAGCGCATCGGCCTAATGCACAATAAATCGCTTCTCGCTGGAGAATGCCGTTGAGGTCGGTCGGAGGGGACGCTACCAGATGGACGCTAGTTAATTCCACAACCAAGATGTATAGTGGTAAGGCTCACAGATAATGCCCTGGAACAGCTGTTGAAGTAATGGGGTGACATAGTCCGGATATTGTAGGGCGAGCGCCATCAAGACCCTCTCTGCACAGGGCTGTTGTAACAAATTAGCGTGCCAGTAGCATTCAACTAAGAAATTGATCATGGGCTTACTCGGATATCGAACTCCCATTGATCGTTTTCCTTGTCTTCGGCATTGAGGAACTCCTCTGGGTCGACCTCCCATCTCTCCAAGTCGGAGGGCTTTAGGGGGATGTAACGGGTAATCAACAGCGACACTGCATCGGTGACCATTGACTGGGAAAGAGTTTCTACAGTTGACGGCTTGGTCAATACCAAAGAGGGTTTGTCTCATCAATTTGGCCAGCCATACCGACATGTTGGTCCGCGTCCATAGAGTCTTCCTTCTTTTTTGGAGACCACTGCGATAAGCTGTCTTTGAAGATTGCCATTCCCTGTATCACTAGTGGAACAGGATAAGGAACCAAGGAAGATTCTATCGTAAAAAACAATAAGTAGACATGTCTTTCAAATCCAGGGAGCGACTTGCCCGTGATAAGTTCTTCTCCAGCTTGTGCCGTTTCTGCCACTTTCGACCAATACCACATGACAAGGTCCGTCGAACCGGGTAGAACAACGAAGCGAGAGGCGGCAACGGTTTGCATCTTTCGGAAGGACTTCCCCAAACCCCGGACTAATTTGGTGAGGAGCTCAAGACATTGAGCGGTTACCGCATCGGGAGAGCTTCCGGCGACTTGCACAGCGCCCATTCGGTAGTTCCACATCTGCTGGACCGTGGAGGAAGAAGCCGAGAAAAAGTCTCGAAACTGGCAAAAAGCTAAAACTTAGAGCCGAGGGTTACTATGCAACTTACGAGACTTACCGCTTGCTCTTCCTCAGGGCTGAGCTTCTTCGTCCTACCCCACGCCCATAACATCATCTTCGACCAGCATTTCCAGCTTAAGCGAGTTATTTCAACATCGTAGACAGTCGAAGGTTGATTGATCGTGGCTGGGGTGAGACTTGTGTTAAGGAGAGTTGTCAATTGCTCTACCAGGGGTGCCAGAAAGGGGTATACTTTGGCGGACGCCTGAAGTATTGATAATCGCAATGATGAGAACTTCATTAGGGGCAGCTTGCATGATGGATCATACCTTGGTGCAGATCTGTGTTCCGATTGGGCTTCTCATTGAAACAAATTCCTTGAGCACCGCGTTCAGTAAGCCTAGCGACCGTCGACTTCGTAGTAACACTGCTTCGTCCGGCAAAGGCGACGCTAATCGGGCCTGGACATTAACTTGAATATGGCCCATGATGGTGTCAAGGAGGTCAGGCCAGCGGTTCGGGAAGTCGACACGCGCAGCTTTTGCCAACATCATCTGGTTATTCCTTGCAACCTTGACGACAAGAAAAAGGTCAGTTGCCACTTGAGTCATTGGACTCTAACCTCAGCACCACTTACCACCTCATCCGGTTCGTCAATGAACAAGAAAACATTCTGGCGTAGCTGGACAAGGTCTTCTTCCGACGTCTTAGCTCTCGATTTCCATTGTAGTTGCGTGTTGTTCTTTGCTTGAACGATCGCTTGCTGCCTATTGTTGTAATACGTTGATTCTATCCCCTAAATGCGAGGAGGAACCCACTGGCATCCACTGACCGAACAATCGGGCCAATGTCCCGCCTTAGAGCAATCTGCTGCAATTTGAGCAGCATGCCCTGTCCCTTGAGCATCTCTTGAAGCGCCGCTTCGTTTTGCTTCATAGCACTCGGACCCTCAGTGACATATTTCAGAATCGCCGCGTAAAGTTCGTCAACAGAAGCCATGGTCGTAGCAGAGGTCGATAGGGTATGAGCGAAAGAGGTCCTGCCGAAAGTTTGCAGGCACTCAGACAGGTGAATGGAGGTGAAGGGATTTCGCGTGTTGCCTGGATTTGTCTCTGTTTGTCCACTCCAGGCGACGAACTCATTTCCTTCCTCATGGGGGAAGCCGGGCCGAGACGCGGCTGGAGTTGGTATCCAACAGCCAAGACAAACGCGAGTACAGAAAATGAGAAAGCTACAAAAAATTAATGATTACAATTAACACTAGTGTAGGCGAAGAAATAAGTCGAAAGCAGTCCAACAGCCGTCATCACTCTGCCATACTTCTCCACCCAGCGCCTTCTGTCGCTTCTTTAGCTGTACTCTTCTGCAAAATCAATAGAGCACGTTGGCGACTCCTTTCATTGACCGAATCCGGCGCCGAGCTGATCTCTTCAGTCGAAGGAGGCGGCAAAGTCACGTCCTCTTCCTCATCCTCTTCCGCAACGGCACTGTCGCTCATGGCGAACCCCGGGTCCATGGAGCTGTTGATGTCCCTAGTCGCATACACAAGCTGGCGAGTAGCGACGGACGCGCTGACTCGGTGGCCGGTACTTGAGAGACGCCTGGCTGGAGGTAGACCCGCCTCTCCTGACTTGTTCGACACGCTGGATTTGGGCTGACGAGATCCCTCCCCAGCCATATAGCGACCCAGTCCTATCGTCAAGGGAAGCGATTGAGCAGCTGCCGATGGGTTCTTCCAAGACTCTGAAAGAACGCTCATCAGACATGTATAGGTTATGAAGACTAAAAACATTCAACTCACTCTCAGACGACAGGTCGCTGGCTGCATCGTCGTCCTCTGCATTACCACCAGACCCCTGTCTATCATCAGAGACATTGCTAGCATCGGTGAAGACCTTCCACGAAGTCCTGTCGTTCTTCCACGCGCGTCGATGACTTGGCAAATCGGCTCCAACGAGGCTCATGAACTGCTGCTCCGCTTGAGTTTGACCTGGCTCACGGTTCTCCTCTTCGACGGCTGGGAGGGAAGGGGGTAGTGCGGTGGCGGTAAGCGGTGCTGATCGCCGTCGAGGAGATGCTGTCGGTGTCACGCTTGTCTCCTGTGAGTCTCGGCTCTCCGCTCGAGTTGAACTTGGGGCCTCAAATTCGGTGGGAGGGTCAAAGTCGAACATCTCGGCTGCACGAAAAGGGCAAAATGGTAACGGTAAGCGTTATAGAATCTTTGCGTGCGCTGGCACCAGGCATTAGAGGGGACTCACGTTCGCCCGAGTCTTCAGGTCCGCCAGCTCCCTCGTCCTCCTCTTTGGTACCATCTGCAAATTGGACCCTCCGAGCATTGGTGCTGCTTCGACCTCTATCCAGACCTCCCTCCTCCTCTTCTTCCTTAGCTTTCTCCTTCGCAGCTCGCTCCAAAGCAGCTTGTCGCTCCTGCTGCTTCCGGAGGTACTCCTGCCGACGAGCCGCCAACTCATGCTCCTCCTCTATCCCAATCTTGAAAGATGCAGCGATAGCGAAGGAGTCGTCTGCCACCCGTCGGAATGGTCCCTCAATAAGGCTATCTTCCACTTTAGGTGGGCTTAGGCCATCCAGGACTTCTGATGCAGCAACCGCTGACGGTGATGCTCTTGCTGGTGAAGCTTGAGCCATATGTGCATGCAAAGAGGATTGAGCGAGAGAGGCTGAGAGGAGGGAAACGGATGTGAGCCGCGGCTCCGGGCTGAGAGGTTGCTGCACTGGTGGAGATGCCGGAGGCGGCGACACTTGTGGACTGAAGTCGCTAACCCTTGGTACGTTTCCGCTGGACTTTCTCCGGGTTTTTTCTGGCGCTTCTTCCACCTTTTCCACTTTTTCGTTCCAAGCGTCCCTCCACTGCTTCCACAAAAGCTCCGTGTCTGTTTTCAATTGCTCCTCTACTTCTCCAAGGTCCACCAGCTTCTTCTTTATGAACGTGTCGATCTCCTGTTCGGCTTGTTTTCGCAGTTCGTCGGAGGCTTTGATAGCATGTCTGCTAACGCTGTGGAAGACGGGGTGTGATGGGGTAAACGGTGGGGCGAGGAAAAGTGGGGGCAAGCTGACGGCGAGTGATGGTATTTTGAAGGTTAATGGGTCAGGCTTCGGAGGTACAGGCGAATGAGAATGATCACGGTTGGGCAAGATCACTGAAAACGTCGAAGAGCGTTGGGATGATGCCAAAGTTGATTCGTATTTCGATCCGGACTGACGATGGTGCAAGGACAACTGGTCAGTTTACCCCACACCGAATGCCTGGAGGCAGCACGCCCTTACCAGACAAGCCGCAGAGACGTCGACATGGTTATCCCTGTGTTGGAAAGGGCCCGGCTCTCTCCATTCTTGAGATACGGGCAAGATGGGACCATCCGGACCATCAATTTCAGAATTGTCGATGTGCACGCGATAGACTTGGGTGTTGCAGAGCAGGCAAGTCACGGTCATGTACTTGACTCTCTCTTCGCCGTCGCCTACATGCGTGCGACTTCGTATGGTGAAGTGCGGTAAGCTCTGTTGAAGGCAAGAAAAAGTCAGCCTCCGTTGCCCAGGTGGAGAGAGGGACCTCTCAGGAAATTAAGCCCGTCGACATACGAATTGCACGCCATCATCGACTAGACCGACGCGTATGTAGCCGTCTGGGAACTTGGTCGAAGGCTCTCCGTGTATCTTGACGTTAAGGCAAGTGCATGAGTAGTGCTGAACCATAGCCTTTGAGGGCTGGAAGGAGTCGAGAAGGAGGGTAAGTAGGGGAGTGGTCGAGGAAGGGTAGAAGGTATGCATCCCAATTTTCCCAGAATGAGCGCTAATAAGTACCGTCCACGCCTCACTCGCAGCCGAAAGGGAATCACTGGATTACATGGTACATCAACTCCTAACCCACCGCGAAACTAGCGCATAATAGGGTGAAGAAAACAACTGGACCACTAATCCTCGCCGCGGTCTCTGAGAAACGCGTCAAGTTCGGCGTCGAGATCATCCTTAGTGACGCCGTCACGGGTCCGCCCACCGGGCTGGCCGCTGTCTCCTTTCCTCTCCCTGCGTTCCCCATCCCAATCACTTGCTCTGCCTCGTTTAGAGTCCCTCCGACCACCGCTCCCACTAGCCGCATTATCCCAGACAGGCCGCCCCTCCTTTCCAGCCTGTTCTCCGTACGTCTTGTAGAACTTGCTCTGGGCCGCAGCCCCTTTCTGCTTCACATCAAGCTTGGTGGCCCAGCGCAGCATAATGTCTCCCGCTAACCCCTTTGAATCCCCTTCCTTCAATAGTTTGTTCACTCGCAGCTGCGCCGGCCAAAGGACCGTGGGCACGCCCTGGGCCTTACATTCTGCGGTGGTATCTGGCACGTCCCTTTCATCTTCCATCAAAGACGTGAAGGCCTTGCGAGCTGATTTGTTGCTGCCGTATATCAGAACGACGGTAGTGTCGTTGATCCATTCGACTGCGTTTGGTGGGTCGGCGAAGTGTGCGGCGTACGCAAAGATTTTGGCTGTCGGTAAGTCTGCTATTGGTGATCCAGATAGTGTTATAGCGTTGTCCCGTATTGTAGAGTCTATGTTCCAGTAATTAAATGACAAGCCTGTCGACGTTTGTGAAACTACGTACCAACGTCCATCTGGTCTCCAGCTTCAGTCTCCTCGTTGT
This sequence comes from Tulasnella calospora MUT 4182, assembly GCA_000827465.1. Taxonomy (NCBI): domain Eukaryota; kingdom Fungi; phylum Basidiomycota; class Agaricomycetes; order Cantharellales; family Tulasnellaceae; genus Tulasnella; species Tulasnella calospora. The sequence continues at coordinate 49,531 of KN823060.1, forward strand.
CCCCCTCAGGATCTAGCAATACATCGCGCTTCCTCTGAAACCCAAATATCAGCACGAAATCTTACAAAGTTGAACTTCATTCGCACCTACCTTCGCCAGCCTCCCAAGCATACTAGCTGAAGTGTCCTCCAACGCATACACTCGCGAGCGTCCGATGCGGCTCAACAAAGAGCTGGACTTCTTCTTCTCAGCTTCAGCTGCTGAGGCATCGTCATAAGGCAGTTCAACGGTCGGCTCGGCTTCTCCACGCGAGTAGAGATCGGTCATTGCTGCAAGTTTTGCCAAGAGAGATTGGTGGACGTCAGTCCGGGATGCGATTTCAGGGGTTGCCGTGGCCAAAACCTCGACGGTGTGACCTTTCGCACCAGCAACGCCATATCCTCATGTTGCAAACTCGGGACTCCACTTGTTTAGATGCGCCAGCAGAAAAGAAACAACAATCCTTCCAATAAACAAGTTTTATTCTACGGCGAGACTACATCTCGCTCTAGGAAGCAGTCGAGCTTAATGTGGAGGGGCTCGTCACAGGATCGGCGATACGCTGTCCTCGGGCGAGTCCTGGCGTGACAGATCTAGAAACGGCATAGACCCGGCTTCCCAGATAATCTGGGAAAGCAAGGAAAGGGTGTCGCAACTCCAGAAGATGGTGGCATGAATTTCCCATTGAGCAGTACAGCTACGGGGTTTCCTGATCTGGGTTGCTAAACTCCCTCACCAAAATCAGAGAGAAAAGGTACAAGTCACTCCACGAGCTTGAAGCCGTTTATAGACCCGCTGCATATTGGATAAAATTCTGTCCGAGCAGCCCTATTGGTTGTGCTCCCTAAGTGATGACGAGTCCTTGTTAGAAGCGAGTCTCGTCGAGTACTGTAGCATATAAGGATCCGAGGGCCCGAATTTCCACCATTGACTTGGTGATGAGTTAAGGGATGACTGATGTCGGCCCGGGAACACTATATCATCCGGGACAAGGAGCCGCAAACGAAGGTAGTTAGTATGAGTGGGTAACCAGAACAGCACAATCTCAGGGGTAGTTGGTTGAAAAAGAGAACCTCCTGTCATTCATTCGAAGTGGCTGAATGGGTTATCTTCAACCAAACGCCTCGAGGTGCCAGTCCTGAGTTCGACCAAAGCCGATGCCTAGGAAACTACTCCGGTGCTACTAAATTTAAATTCTTCCAGACCGCTGACGATAGCACTCCATCCTGACGTAATTCCAGTAGGTTTTATGGTGTTCTTTGCAAGGTCCCGCTCCCAAAGGAATGCCCAGGGGGTTGATCTAGAGCCTTGGCGGTCCTCAACTCTCGTTACGACTCCATACTCTATGTTGGTACCATGAAGAAAAACCTCAATGCTGAACTCAGCATACATATAAAAGGTACACCATTGCTCCTCCATGCGAGATCTATGGATGTTAGTTTTCTGTGGGCTCTCGTATTTTACCCCCTCTGCCGAGCCAACATGAGCCCCAAGAGCGTCGCTCGGATAGATTATGATATTAGCTCAAGATTAAAACGGGCAGGACCTAGCTCAGATACAATACAAAGGAATTCGGAGAAGAAGAAAAGAGGGAACCAGGCTTCTGGCTCACGTAGGTTGGCGACAACAGGAGGTGCAGCGGTGCAATCCTTCAACAGGACCAAACGCGGCGTTTAAAGCGACAAACCCAGTTGTAATCCTGGGGGTCAGCAATTTTCAGATGTTTGTTCTCAGGGTGAGATTACGGATTGGGGCTCACCAAGCCACCGGCGTCCGCTTCATCCAGTCCTGAACTCAGACGACGACCTGGCCTTTATGTTACATCCACCCCCCCTAACCCGCACGACAGGTTCGAATGAATGGCTAGCAACCCTAGCTGACAGGGCTGTCGGACTAGAGTGAGCTGTCTCTTGCAGACGAGCAGTGCCATTTGCACCCGCCTCCTCTGGAAAGAGGTATCGGATAGCCGAAACTCGGACGAGCGACTCCAGTATGACTCCCGGAGCGGTGCCCAGTGTAAGGTGGTAGAACGAGTCCACGAGAAATGTGGCTATGGGTGACAGGAGCTTAGGGCAGTGGGGTTGATTGTTGGGGTCAAGGAGACGGCCCTGAACTACTGTGTAATTCAACCGAGCCATTGTTGTATCAAGGGTAGGAGATACGCTGGGTTCAAGAAAACAAAGGCGAAATACTGATCCTTTTTAAAGTGCTGCATAGAGAAGATGTCGCTTTGATCCCTTGGTATCGCCCGGATAGCAGAGGACCTTGTACAAATACATGTGTTCATGGCACCGTGCTGCAGACATTAGATTCTCCTTCTATCTTCCGGTATCTTAGTTCCTCCTTTCCTCCATGAGTTAGCGATTTCGGGCTTAGTCCAGAATTCATCGCCGGTTTCCGACCACGCAGGTCTACAATTCGAGGTGTATCGCCACTCGCCCTTCGTCCTGCAGTGAGAGTGACTCTCCCCTTTTGTGAAGTTACTTCTCTGCGCTCAGGCAAAGACCAACCAGGGCAAAAGTTACGACGGTAAGGTTGAGTAACCACAGACTCTTGCCCTGTATCTCAGGATAAGTTCCGTCGGCGGGCCTCACAAGGCTTTCTATCTCCGTAGGTTCAAGTTTGGGGACGCATTCAGGGCCTTAGATATCTAGACACTTCGGACATCCCCGCCAATGGCATCCAAAACCTTTCGCCCTTCAGTTGCCTCGGCATACCCAGGGTCCCACGACCGCTGCAAGCAGCTAATCTTGACTTAATCGTGTGGAACGGACCTTCGTTTTCTCTTCAACTTCAATAGCCTCATGTTCCTTGCCCCCAGGCTCCAAGTTTTCATTTGCATTGAATAAAGACCCTATTGCGCCTAGCTCGCGCATTTCGTCATGAATGCTAAACACCGCAAGACTACGAGAGTAGTGCTGGAAGGACATATCAAAAGAATTCGAGTTGCACGAAGACGTCATTCTTACACAACACGCCCAGAGGTGGATCTAGACCCTGAGTATCGAGGCGACAAGGAAAGGAATGTTTGGAAAACTTCTTTTTTTTCACGTGCTCGGAGTGAACAGGCCTTGCGTACTCCTCATGTTGGCCAGCCTAAGGAGCTTGTTTAACAATGCGTCACAAGTCTCACATCATTCGGGAGAGTATCTGCGGCACCCATCTACGGTACGCTGAGTCCCATTCCTAAACAAGTACCGCTTCTCAAAGTGATCGGCAGGATTAAACCTGCAACGGGTTTTAGGAGTGGAAAGAGGTGAGCGCCAACCCCGGCCCACGTCCGAAACCAGTCCCCTGATTTCGACTCCCCCACCTCTCGAAAACAAGCCACAGCTAAATAAGGTTACCTCCGTAAGAAGGGTTCAAGGGATGACCTACGCTGTAACAGTTTGAACGCCGTTTCATATGATTCCTGCACTCTTGCACTTCACCCAGCAAACAGGTTCTGAGCAAATACCCCCCCCCCGGTTCTATCACCACCCTCAGAGTGAGCTCGGCATAAAAATGCTCGAAAATTATGTCTCTAAGTTCCCCGGTACATGCAATTGATTAAAAGGCGCTGGGAAGGATCCGTTTGGCTGACCGGCACATCCCGACGACTGACGAGAAGCTCGAAGAGTCCACAAGCAAGAACCCTATTCAGCGGGGTCTCAAATGAGCCAAGATTAAAACTCGAGCATCGAGGCAGGGAGAGCAGTCGGTCCGATTGGAGCCTGTTGCCCCGTGTGGTTGAGCCGGTCATCAGGAATGTGACATCTTTCTTGTAGCCAGGCTTGAGTGGCTTTTAGAATATTTTGGGTGTTCAAAATGGGGAAAAGTGACTGTCCGTGTGGCAAATCGCTCACTCTCCCTTGGACTTCTGTCAGCTCACCTTGAGATGGAGGTCGACATCATACCAAAATCTATATCTATCGGAGACCAAACTGGTTAGGAAGGAAGTGGTTGTGCATGATTTTAGCTTGAAGCGGTTATATTGCAAAATGGAATGGTTTGCATCAGTCAAGGGATTCCGAAGACATCTTGATAGGTGGTTGAGGCTCAATCGATTTCAATTCCGAGTCCAATGTGCGATAGCCATCGCCCATTCATGGTATCACACGAGGTCCTCTGTTTGTTTGGCTTCTTAAGAAGCGGTCCATTCTAACTGGTCTTTTGCATATTCTTTGTCCTTTATGCTAGGTGATTGGGCCCCCTTGTGGGGGGGGGAGAGCCTCTCCCGTCGACGTGGACCCAGATCTGCGGTTGGTGCTGAGTGGAAAAGGGACAACAGGTTGAGAGATGGCTTTTCTGAGGGAATTGGATCTCGTTTGGGCGTTGAGTCAGTGAGCTTGCACCAGCCATGAATGGGAGAATGGGGGCCTAGGGAATCCAGCGAGAAGCGGAAAAACCCAACCCAAAACGGACCCGTTCGAAACTCGTGTCAGCGAACATCCCGGGCCGCCAGCTTTGGCAGGTGCCAGAATCATTCTCGCCAAGTATTAAACTGTCTTAGAGGAGGAGTGTAACCACTTGGACCTAGGGTTGCTGACATTATTTGCAGAGGCCTGCTGAGATACCGCAACCGTATGACGTTAGAATGGTTGCTAAGAAGAATGCCCCCTTACCGAGTCGAATGTGTGTTTGGGGTCTTACCTATGACAGTATGTAACTTTTATTAGATCTCGTTCTTGGAAGCGGTTGACGTTAACGTGGAAGGGCATGTCGCCAGATGTGGGCGATCAGGAGTACTAGCATGAGAGAAACGGAATTAGTTGGCCCCGTGAAACAAGGCTTGCTGCCTTATCTCCCGGAAGTACCTTCATTTCCGGCCCCTCGATGGAGGTCGATTTTGGCCCTGGAACGGACCGCGCGACGACCGCCAAGGCTGCTCCCCCGTTGACCGAACCTTGTCCTGAAGTCGACGTCTACCCTCGCTTCCTGATCATCCTTCGCCTTTTAGACGCGGGATCCGTGGATAAAGCGAAGCAACTCGCTCACGACTGTAGACAAGATTCAGCAGCGGAACCGGCGGTTGTTGGGCGTGATTACGAGACCAGAGAACCGAGAGAGTCTTTCCAGAAGCGAATTGGGTTCTGTCTGAATCTTCACAATGAGAGTGTCAAGGTGCGTTGACGAAGCTTGCCCCGTAGGGGGGAAGGAAGCCACCCACACCTGACTGATTTGCGTCTCTCTCTTCGTGCGATGCGATACCCGCTCAACATCCACCGCAAAGACCTGGCGAGCGTTGCAGAGTCCAGGGAACGAGAGAAGGAGTTGGCGAAGGAAACCGAGTCGGGCGAACATGATGACGACGATGTTGAACCTGACTTCTGTGCTTTGCGTGAAAATATTTTGGATATCGATTTGTTGATCGTGTAACGTGTTGCACCTTTTTCATCTCCGATGCCCGCGATGTTGTCGGATGGGGCTTAGGGTCGTCAGCTGAAAGGTGTGGCTTTTGGTAGTTTGCACGCGGCTTCACGGCTTCTTTCGAGCCGGGGCTTAGTACTTGTCAAGTTCCGACCTTTCCAAGCTCTTCTTTCACTCCATTTCACCGTCCCTCTCACCACTGCTGAGGCCATCGGGCATGGTTTGCATGACCTGTCACACATGACGGCTCATTTAGAGATATGCTGTCCTCGCTTCCCAGGCAATCTGGGAAGGTAGGAAAAGGGTGTCGCCATTCCAGAGAAATGGTGGCTTAATTTCCTATTTGGATACCCTTGGCTTGGACTCCAGGGATATTGGCACCCTATCCACTACACCGCGTGGTTGCAAGTCTATCGGGAGGGTCTGGCCAGGTTGCCAGGGAGTAATCGAGTTGGATAGTCTAACGCGAGCCGAGCACTGGCTCCCGTTCTCTCGCCGCGCATGATGTCCCGCTATCAGGGGTCTTTACACGGTGATTGTGCCGGGCGGCGGGTGTGTGGGATCGGTATACGTTCCAGGGGGACAACGGCGGACAGGGACGCCGTTGATAGACTAGCTGAACATCGGATGAAACCTCGCCCAAGCGGTCTTATTGGTCGCACTCACTAAGTGACAACGGGTCCTTCTTGAAAGAGATTCACTTCGAGTACTGTGTCGGAGGGGCCGATTTTCCACCATCGACCGAGGTAGAAGGTAGTGTTAAGAGCGACCGCTGTCTGCTTAGGAACGCCAAGTCTTCTGGAAAAATACAGCGCAATCTCGAGGGTAGCTAAATGAAAGGATAAAATCATGTCATTCGTTTTGAGCGGCAGTATGGATCATATGTAACCAAATACCTCAAGGTGTGAGTCCCTTGAACCTGTGACCAAGTCGACACCTGACCAACCACACCGATGCTACTAAATTTGGGCTCTTCCCACTAACAATAGCAATCCCTCTTAACGTTATTCCAGTAGGACTTAGGGTGTCCTTGTTTAGGTCCTGCTACCAAAGGAATGACTTGGGGATTGATCTAGCGCTTTTAGCGGTCCTCAGCGCCTGTGCGGCTGCGTGCTCCACGTTGGTACCATGAACAAAACCCCAACGCCGAGCTCAGCATACATATTAAAAGTACACCCTCTGTTCCTTCATGCAAACCCTAAGGATGTGTTCTGTTGGCTCCTATATTATCTTCCTCTTCCGCCAAGCCAACAGCCCCAAGAGCCTCACTCCGGCAGACGATGATACGAGCTCAAATTAAAACTGACAGGATTCGGCTCATATGGATACAGGAAAAGTAGAAGAAGGAGACCCGAGGAGGAGCCAGGTATCTGGCTTCCGCACCTCTGGTTAGTGATAATAGGAGGTGCGGATGATCCTTCAACGGGACCAAACGCGGCATTTACAGCAACAAACTCCAGTTGGAATTCTGGGGGTAAGCAATTGTCAGATGGTTGTTTTTAGGGTGGTGAGATTATGAATTAGGGCTCACCAAGCCATCTGCTTCATTCAGCCCTGGACTCAGACGACGACCTGGCCTTCATGCCTTCCCTAACCTGCACGACAGGTTCGACGGAATGACTAAAAACCCTCGCTGACAGGGCCGTCAGACCAGAGCAAGCTCCAGCCTCTCCCGTAAGGATGTGTCGGACAGCCGGCGCTCGAATGGGCGGGTCCATGATGGCCTCCAAGGTGGTGCCCGGAGTAAATTGGTGGAGTAAATTCATGAAGAAATTGGTTATGGGAGACGGGGGCCTAGGAAGGTTGCTGCCAGGATAGTGTTGAGCGTTGGGGTCAACAACTTGACCGCCCTGAACCACCGTGTGACTCAACCGAGCCATCGTTGTATCAAGGGTAGGAGATGTGATGGGTTTAAAGAAAGTAAAGACGAGATAATGCGCCTATTTATAGAGCTGCATATAGAAAATCTCGCATAGATCTAGTGGTATCGCCCGGAAACGAGAGGACCTTCTACAATCACATGTGTACATGACACCTTGCTGGCAGATATTAGACTCTCCTTCCACGTCCTTGTGTTTTAGTCCCTCCTTTCCTCCGCGAGTTAGTGATTTAGGGGTTTCGCTAGGATTGTGGCCATCACCCGTTTCCAACCAGGGATGCCTAGGAAGCATGTCTACAATTTGACGTGTATTGCCGGTCATCCTTCGTCTTGCCTTGAGGATGACTCTTCCATTTTGCAAAATCGCTTCTCTGCCTTATGCAAAGAACCGATTTGAGCCAAGGTTACGACGATAAGTTGGTAACCTCAAACTCTCGCACCGTATCTCAGGGTGAGTTCCACCCGATCCTGCAAATCTCTCCACATACCTAGGTTCAACTTTGGCGATGCGTTAAGAGGCTTAGATACTAAGGGCACCCCCGTCCAAAACTTTTCGCCCTTGACTTGCCTTGGCTCAGACACAGTCCCACGAACGCTACGAGCAGCCAATTTTGACTCACACATGTGGAACGGGCCAGGGCCTTCCGTTTCTTCTTAACGTCGACAGCCTCAACTTCGTTGCTTCCAGGTCCGACCGAGTCTAATCTTGAATGTTTGTATTGCATAAAGACGTTGTTCCGCCCAGCTCGCGAATTTCGTCACGGAATGCTGAGCACTGTACGACCAGGAGAGCGGTGCTAGCATTTCATAATAAAAGACGTCAAGTTGCTCGAAGATGGCAACCTTACAGAACGCAGCGCGCCCACGTTTATCTTAGACGCCAAGTTCACAGCCGACGGTACAGTAAGACCGGAAACACACACGTCACAAATCCACGAAGATTAGCCCTCCACCGCAATGTTTCCTTGATGTGCCTGTTTGGAAAACTTCTTTCCGGAGCAACCCTTGCGTAATCCTCATGTCGGCCTACTTAAGAAGCTGTGAACAGTACGTCACAAGTCGCGCCACATTCGGGAGATCATCTGCACCCTTCTACGTTGCGCTGGATGTGACCTCTAAATAATTAGCGCTTCTCACAAAGATCAACAGGCTTACATTGCAATGGGTTTTAGGAGCGGAAACATGTGAGCGCCAACCCTGGTCCACGTACTGGACAGTTCTAATTTCGACTCTCCTGCCCAAAACGAAGCCACAGCTAAAATAAAGGTGCCTCCACATAGGGACGGTTCACAGAATTAGTGTTGGGCAAAGCCAGCCGGGCCGGGCTTGGGCAAGCTTAAGCCCGACCTAGCTGTCGGCTCCGGCTCAAGAGTCAAGCCCCATCGACGGAGCTCGGCTTGAGCTGTCCCAATGGCTTGAGCCCGGCGTAACTACTAAAAGGGGAAACACGCGGTTTCGCGGCAGGACATTGCTAGCGGGCTGGGGAATACTTGGACCCGGCACGCGGTCGGCTTCCTGTCGATGCGGCGGAGTTGTTGACGCGGCCCCGCGTCCACTTGGACTTCGTCTCAACTTCACCTTTCGCTGAGTCGTCGCTAGTCAACGCGACGAAACAACGCTTTTCTTTTCCCCACCAACCCGACCACTTTGCGTCAGTCGCTTCGCGAGGGTGAGGCAAACCCTTGCATTGAGACCCACGCACGAAGAGGAGATTACCTAATTTCGGCAAGTAGAATCTCTTCCGGCCAGGTAACCCCTTTCTTCCCCCCATCTTCCCCCCAACTTACCGTACACGTGGACGCTACCGCACTAGCAGACATCCGGTTTACAAACTGCACAGTATATTACTTACAAGGACTAGTAAGTAATATAAGTCACATAGTCACTCGGAGCGTACAGCATTAAACAGGAACGCTTTGCCGTCTATCTCCGTGATGGGGACTAACCCTAAAAGGGAAGATTCCTCAGGCCTGCCCCGAGGCAACTCCGATTAGGAACTTCCACGAGCCTACAAGCAAATAGTCATCCGGCATCTTAAATGAACCAAGATTCAAGTACGAGCATCTGGGTGCGGTGCCATGGAGAGCAGTCGGTACCGTCCGATTGGAGCTGCTCATCGGGCTCAGCAGTCGGAGGCGTGCCATACTTCTTGTGGCCCAGCTTAAGCTTTTTAGAGCGTTCTGGGTATCCAAATCGGAAAAAGAGAGTGTACATGTGATGAATCACTCCCTCCCTCTTGAGCTTCTGTCTACTCTTCTTGAGATGGATGTGACATCATCCGAAAATCTGTGTTTATCGGAGATCAAACTGGTTAGGAAAAGAGGTTGTTATGCATGCTTTCAGCTTGCAGCAGCTATACTGGAAAATGGAATGGTTCACATCAGTCGAGGTATCCCCATCCAAAGACATCGTAGCAGGTGGTTGAGGCTCGATCGATTTCAATTCCGAGTTCAACGTGCGATAACCATGGCCCATTCATGGTATGATGCGAGGTCTTCTGTTCGTTTGAGTTGCTTGAGAAGTGGTTCGTTCTAGCCGGTCTTTGAGTATTATTTATCCTTTACGCTAAGTGAATCGGTCCCCTCGCGGGGGGGGGGGAAGGCTCTTCCGTCGACGTGGACCCAGACTCGGATCTGCGGTTGGTGCTGAGCGGAAAACCGACAAGGTTGAGAGATGGGCTTTCTGGGGGAATTGGATCTCGTTGAGGCGTTGAATCAGTGAGCTTACGCCAGTCATGAATGGCAGTCTGGGAACTAGGGAATCCGGCTAGAAGCAGAAAAACGCAATTCAACCGGACGCGTTCGAAACTCGTGTCAGCGAACATCCCGGGCTGCCAGCTTTGGCAGGCTCCAGAATCAGTCTCGCCAAGTATTAATTCGTCTTCGAGAAGGAGTGCGACCACTTGGACCTAGGGTTGTTGACATCATTTGCAGAGGCCTGCTGAGATACCGTATGACGTTGGAATGGTGCTAAGAGTAATGCCCCCTTGCCGAGTCGAATGTGTGTTTTGGGGTCTAGTGAGGTCGCCACCCATGACAGGAGGTTTATTCGGCTCTTGTCACCACAACGGGGACACAAATCTGGCACGCCCCGCGAACTTACAGAAAGAACCACGCCTCCCAGGCAGTGCACCGCATGTCCACCCTCGATGGAGTCGAGTTCCCATCCGGAAGGTGTGAGCACGATGGAACCAAGAGGGTAGGTACGCCAGTGATTTGCTCCTTTCTCGGCGTTTTGGGTCAAGGGACTCGATCGCTGGCCGTGAGGCTTTCTTGGGGCTACGACTCTACCACTTGCCTGTCTGGCTGAAGGTGTAATTCCCTTCCCAACTTGATAGAAATGAGGAACCCCTTCGAGCGGTAAGATAGGAGGATTGGTTGGCTCTGCAATCGCCGTGCCTATGGACATGATTTGTGAACACTTTAGCTTCTGAAAATACCAAGACCGGGCAAGCATCCTGTTAGCATCTCTTCAGATGGTGTGCCTCGCGTGTTTAGTTAATTCTGCTCTTGCACAATCCCTACATATAATAAATGTGATGAGATGACAAAGAGACAATTTAATCCAGAAAAACGTTTAACGGACTGTGGGTAATGATACATGCGAGGGTACTCGAAACTCAGTCGGGTCGAGACTCTATGTCAAGGCCGAAAACATGATAGGTTCAGGCTCTTGTAATGCGCAGCGAACAGAAAGGTGTATTTAATGATACGGACAGTGTCCCTACAACTTTATGGCAAATCTTGAATCCATTTTCCAGCCGTAGAGCCGGCCCTTCGTTTTATTTCTTGCATCGAGGCACACGTCTCGCTCATCGGCTTACCGTTTCGAACGTAAATCTCGCAGGCATCCATACAATAAGTCCGCAAATCGGTGAATTTACGTTGTCTAAAGCATGCTGTCATCAGCCCGTCTCAGGCTCCTGCCTCGCCATCATCCTCGGCAATGCTGGCAGATTTGATACGAGCTTGAGCGAAGTATTCCTCCGCGACGTCGTGTCGCTCCTGCAAAAGGTACAACTGCCCAAGACTCCGCAGCTCAGCTCCTTCACCAATAGGGTGGCCCATGCTGGAGAATATTCTTTGTGCGTCGCGATAAGACCCCTCCGCTTCAGCGTATTTTCCCTGAATCCGGAATACATCACCCAGCTCATCCAAGACCCGGGCTCGGGAGGTTTCATCGCCGGTCCTAGCGAATGCAGCTTCGGCTTGAATCAGCGCCTCAGCCGCTTTAGCGTATTCGGATTGAGACTGGAAGAGCTGGGACAAATGAGTTGAGACAAAGGCTTGTCGTTCGTCGTGTGAAATGCTGATAAAAATGTCCAAAGCCTCTTCCAGACACATCTCCGCCCTGGGATACTCGCCCTGAGCTTGACACATATCACCAAGGTCTACTAGCGTTCTCCCTACGCTTTCAGCCGAGTCTGCTGAGCCATAGGCGTCGAGTGCCTCTAAGTAACACCTCTCCGCCTCCTGGTAACTGTCCTCGGTGCGATGGAGAGTTCCAAGGCCACGCAATGCATTTCCGGCACCAATGTCGTTACCAATGCTGGAATGGATGTCGAGAGCTGTCTTAAAAGCCGCCTCGGCCTCGCGATACTTGGACTGCAGCCGATATATTTCTCCAAGACCGTCTAAAGCGTTCGCCGTACCAAGGTCGTCGCCAATGCGAGAATGAATCCCGTGGGCTGTCTTGAAAGCCGTCTCGGCCTCTTGATGCTTCGACTGGGCGCTATAGATCCGTCCCAGGCCAGCCAACGCGCTTGCCGTTCCCGTGTCGTTGCCGAGGCGGCAGTGAATCTCGTAGGCATCTTCAAACGCCTTCTGAGCGTCTGAATACTTTGATAAGGCGCGGTTAGCCTCTCCCAATCCCTCCAATGCGTTTGCGGCGCCCAAGTCGTTGCCAATGCGACAGTGGATCTCGTGGGCTTTCGTGAAGGCCTTCCTGGCCTCGTCATGTTTTGCCTGAAGCCCGTAGATATTTCCTAGGCCGTCCAACTTCTTTGCTGCGCACAAGCTATTAATTTCGTGGGCTGCTCTGGAAGCTCTCTCGGCCTCAGGAAACCTTGACTGTGCACGATAGGTGTCTCCCAAACCGTTTAACGCTGCTGCTACACCCAACTCGTCACCGACTCGAGCATAGATTTCGCGGGCTTTCTCGAAGGCCTCCTCCGCCTCTTGATGCCTTAACTGCGTGTTACATACATGTCCCAGACCGAGAGTCGCACCCGCCACCCCTCCGTCGTCGCCGAGGCGGGTATTGATTTCGTGGCCTTTCTCGAAAGCATCTATGGCTTCTGCATACTTTGATAAAGCTCGATAGACGTTTCCCAGATTGACTAATGCTCGGGCTTTTCCAGTATCATCACCGATGCGGGAATGGATTTCGTGGGCTTCTTTGAAAGCGTTCTCGGCCTCTCCGTACTTCGAAAGAGCCCGGTAGATCTCTCCCAGGGCGTTCCACGTATTTGCCGCAATGACGTCATTGCCAAACAGAGAGTAAATCCCAAGGGCGTCCTTGAAAGCTTTCTCGGCCTCGTGATATTCTGACCGAGCACGGTAGATCTGTCCTAGGGCGTTCAGCGCATTTGCCATACCCAAGTCATCGCCGATGTGAGAATGGATCTCGCGAGCCTCCTTGAAGGCCCTCTCGGCCTCTTGAAGTTTCGATTGTGCGCGATAGACATACCCTAGACCCGTCAACGCATTTGCAATCCCGACGCCGTTGCCTCTGCGGGAATGGATCTCGTGGGCTTCTTTATAAGCCTTCTCAGCCTCTGCGTACTTCGACAGAGCACGGCAGACTTCTCCTAGGCCGTCCAATGCATTTGCAGCACCCAGATCGTTACCAATACGACAGGAGATCTCGTATGCTTCTTTGATAGCCTCCTCAGCTTCGCGATTCTTTGACTGAGCTCGATACGTGTGTCCCAGGCCGTTCAAAGCATGTGCCTTTGCTCTCTCGTCCTTTGTTCGAGTTGCGACGCCGATGGCTGACTGGTAGTGGAATTCGGCCTGAGCCATGTCGTTCTGAAGGCGATACATTGTCCCAAGCTCTTGTAATAATGCCGTTGACCGCACCTTTGAGCCATCAGAGCTGTGACTCGAAGGTACCGACGATGGCTGACAACCGTGATATCAGAATCAACGGTCTTACTCCTGATCAGCAGACTCACGAGGAGACTAAGTTTTTGCAAAAGTGTAGGGCAATCTATTCTTTCGTCTGGTTTGGATGCCCAGCAACTGGACATTAGCGTACATAGCTGGAGGACATGGGACAACTGGGCCTCTTCTCGAATCGCTGGCAAATTGCATTCTACGACATGCACGATAATGGCCACCTCCTGGTCGAGTTCTTCGAAGGGAATTCTACCGGTTATTATCTGGATTGTAACCGTAGAGACCGGTTAGAGAGGAGATTAGCAGCCGCCCCAAAATACTCACCTCCCAGCATATCCACCCCACAGCCCACATATCGCTGGGTAAATCTTGGACTTCATTGTCTAGTACCTCAGGTGCTACCCATCTGAGGGAGAACCTAGGCCCCGTTACGGTAAGTTCCAAGGTAGAGGGGTTGAATTCGGCTCTTGCTGTGACCAATCCCTGTGAGGGGTCGAGGTCGACCGGCTCTATACAACGCAACGGACTATCCTTCGCTTCGTCAATGCTTCGTTTGATCCGAGCAGATCCAAAGTCCGTAATGACCGCACGGTAAGTTGAGTTGACAAGGATGTTGAGCTGGGTGACGGTGGGTCTTGGGCAGAGAACTTCACGGGAACTAGATGAACTTACCGATTTGAGATCTCCATGACAGATGGGAGGTTTTCTGGTATGTAAATGTTCCAACCCATTTAAAACATCCTGAATCTGTGCCAATGGTTGCTTAGATATTTCAAATCCGGCGCTTCTCGAACAGCACTCACCAGGGAGATACGCTCGGGAATGTCCCACTCCCCTGATTGCAAAAATTCTTGAACGTTGCCATTCGCCTCCCAGGGCGACACAATCCAAGCTTCCCCCTTTTCCATATCCTCCACAAATCCGACGAACTCGATTACGTTGGGGTGAGAAATTGTTGCCATCAGACAGAGCTCCTGAGCGAAAGACTATAGACCTGTATTTAGAGTGGCTCGGGTAACGCCTGAATAAGAGTATACCTTGAAGAACTTAATCGACTCTTGGGCATCCTCGCGGCCCCACTCGAGCTTCTTTACCGCTACTTTCAACTCAGAGTCCGGTACTGTTGGTCCTTCGGGACGGACCAGAGTTCCAAGGATGACGACGCCTTGACCTCCTTTTGCGCGCGGATCGGTGTCGGTTATTTTGATGATGCTTGGCTCGATTCGATATTCGGAAATTTCACTGAGAATCTCCCTCTCCAGGGGCCTCTTCAGGAGCCACGTCCAGATTTCATATGTGAACGAGAACTTACGATTATGCTCAACTGGTGTGCCATATCCTCTTTCATACCAAGCTAAGGTGAGTGCGTTGGAGATAGTCAAAGGGTGAAGGGAAGGGTGTATGTCGGCTAGGGATGAGAGGCTGGGAAGTCCCGTAGATAAGCTACGGAAACCGAGGTGAGCCCGGTCCTCTCATTTTGAGGCCCGGAACGCACCTACAAGTGGTGATCGTGGCACGCGCACGCGGCGTGTCTTCGTCGTGGAAATTGTCCACAGAAACAAGTCTGCAACCACAATTCGCCTGTGCGCTCTGGATGTCGGACTCCGAGACCTCGCCTTCGGCAAAAGAGGCCGAACATTCTATTTTCGGAATCATCCGCCTCAAGCTATGTTAAGGATGATGACATGTGCGGGTCGAAGGATGGTTCCGGGTTTCTTCCAAAAGGGGGAAACAATGGAGTTCAATGACTGCGTGGAAAGTTGAAACCGAACCGCTGACAAACCCATTCTACCAGCCATCAGCCTCTGGCGTCTTCGTCAAATGTATAGAGCAACTGGTTTATCGTTAAACTAATCAGGGGCACATGACTACGATGCGGTAAGGGCGGAAATTGAGGATCAATGCCGACCACGGGAATAGGAAACCCCCGGGCGAAGGTGTATTACAAGGAGCAGAGATAATAAATCAAAGCATGAAGAGGCCGGACTTCTAATGACGTAGGCAGTACTGGGTTGGAGGACCCAGCTCGAAGGGAGTTGGATGGTCTGGACCTAGGACCGAAGATCCGACTTGAACAGTTTGCAGAAACTCTAGATGCTTAGACGTCTGTCGGCACAGACATTGCCAGCATCGGGGGGAACCTTACACGGCGAAGCTTGACACATGCGAGCATGCAGAGAGGATTGAGTGAGAGAGGTTGAAGGAGAAAAACCAATCTAAGTTGAGGCTTCGGACTGAGAGGTTGCTGTACTGGCGAAGATGCTACTTGTGGACTGAAGTCGCTAGCCCTCGCCACGCTTGTGCTCGACTTCCTCCCGATTTTTTAGGCTTCTTCCACCGTTTCCACTTCTTCCTTCTTCGTTTCAAGCGTCTCTCTATTGCTTCCACAAAAGCTCCATGGCTGCCTTCATTTGCTCCCCCACTTCTCCGAGTTCCACCAACTTTTTCTTTACAAACGCATTAATTTTTTATTCTGCATGGTTCGTAGCTCATTAGAAGTTTTGATAGCGCGTCTGCTAACACTTTGGACGACAGGGTGTGATGGGGTAAATGTTGGGATGAGGAAAGTGGAGGTAAGCTGGCGGCGAGTAATAGCATTTTGGAACATAATGAATCAGCCTTCGGAGGTACAGGTGAATAAGAGTGATGGTGGCTCGGCAAGAACTCTGAAGGTGTCGAGGAGCGTCGGAATGATGCCAAAGTCGATCCATATTTCGATCCGGATTGACGATGAATGCACAACGGTGTCTCGTTAGCATACCCCACACTGAATGCCTGGAGCCAGCACACCCTTACCAGACAGGCCGCAAGGATATATACGTGGTTATCTTTGTGCCTGGGAACGACCCGTCTCTCTCCACTCTCGGGGTACGGGTACGATGGGGCCGTCCGAGTCGGGGCAATCAATTTCAGGATTGTCAATGCGCAGGTGATAGGCTTGGATCTTGCAGAGTAGGCAAGTCACGATCATGTACTTGACTTTCTCTTCGCCGTCACCTGCATGCGTGCGATTTCGTATGGTGAAGTGTGGTAAGCTCTGTTGAAGGCAGGAGAAATCAGTCTCCGGTAGAGGCAATGACCTTCCGAGGAAAGAAGCCCGCCGACATACGAATTGCAAGCCATCATCGACTGAACCGACGTGTATGTACCGGTCCAGAGCTCGGTTGAAGGCTCTCCGTGTATCTCGACGTTAAGGAGCTAGTGGTGGTGAACCATAGCACTTGAGAGCTCGACAGAGCCGAAGGCGGGTATGGCACATCCCTTCATCTTCCATCAAAGACTTGAAGGCCTTGCGAGCTGTTTTTTTACCGGGGTATATCATATGACCGCGTTGTCGTTGACCCATTACAATTCCACTGCGTTTAGGCGGTAGGGAAATGCGCGCGGTTGGGGAAATGCGCGGCGTGCGCAAAGATTCTGGCTGACGGTAAGTCGGCTATTGGCGATCCAGATAATGTTACGACATTGTCCCGTATTTAGGGCCGGCGAATCAATGGCAAGTCTGTCGACGTTTGTGGAGCCATCCATCTTCTGGTCGCTGGCTTCCTGCTCCAGCCTCCTCGTTATCCTCTTCAGGATATAGCAAAACATCGCACTTCCTCCGGGGCCCAAATATTAGCATCAAGTGTTACTAGGTTGCTTCTCATTCGCACCAACCCTCGCTAGCCTCCGATCCACACTCCTTTCATGCGTCTACGCCCAGGAGCCTCTACAAAGAGCTGGACGTTTTCTGCTCAGGTTCCGCCGCTGAGTTCAACTCAGCTCGGCTTCTCCTGTATAGATCGGTAATTGTCGCAAGTTTTGCCAGGGGTGATTGAGTGGGTGGGTGGATGTTGGTCGAGAATGCGATTTCAGGGGCTGTTGTGGCCAAAAGGTATGTGCATTCGCACCAGCGGCGCCATATCCTCATGTTGCAAACTTGGACTTTCACTTGTTCACGTTCTACGGCGAGGTTCAACTCCCTTGAATGGCCTGGGATTGATCATACATCACTCTGGAAATCTACTGTGGAATACTCTCCATCCTCGCCATGCGGGGTGGCGTTGTCTCGACCTGGCCCAGTTGAGATCCGACCAGTACTTCGATAGCCGCACTAGGATCTAGTCTAACTCTCGATCTGAGACACTGTCTTCGGAAAATGCGAGCCGAGCTCCGTGATCGAATCTTATGGAATATGTGATTTTCTCCAGTGAGTTGAGCGGCTTTTCCGAATTCAATCAGCCCAAATAGACAGTAGGGTCACAAATAGACCCAGTGTCTTCTAAGTTTGATAAATTTAAATTCAGAGTGGAGAAAGATTAAGCCTGAACCGAGATGGGCAAGAGCCAGAGGATCCCATTGGAGCGAGTTCCATACTGACGAAATCCCGATCGTTAGGTAGCCGAACGAGGTGGAACAACCTATTCGAGCTGCTTGACAAGTCTTGGATCTGTCGAGATAGAAAGCTGCCGATTTTCCAACAGGGGCGCGCTGGGCTTGGCCCATGGCTAATCTACGTATGCCAGAATGAACGTAGTTAGAACGCTCCAACTCTATACTATCCTAATTAGGGAGACTGATCTCGACTTTGAACTCAGATTGGGTTGGATATTGAGGGTCCAATCTGCGGGTCGGGTTTTGTTGAATACGCCGCAGGGCGGAACGCAGGAAACCATTGGGCCTCGGCAACGATGGCTGATTGTAGGACTAATAAATTCTAATCACTACCTATAAATCTTACTGTCGCTGCACCCCTCTCATATGCACCCATAAGACAGGAAGCGTCACCTCCAGTCGGAGTTATCCTTACGGAAATAGTGTAGCCAGGCATCTACCGGGTAACGCCGTTTAAAGGATAGAGTAGTAGACTTTGCCAAAGCAGTCGAAATTTATGCGGTAAATTTGCGCTCGACTTTTGTTGGATATTATATTTGACTTAACAGCAGTCATAACTCAAATTTGGTTTGGCTATAATCCGTGTTCCCGTCCCCCATCGGGCGAGGGATTTAGTGGGCATCCAAACACTCTCCATCTCAACAGTACTGGTGACGGTCTTGTCATGCTATA
Organism: Tulasnella calospora MUT 4182; assembly: GCA_000827465.1. Taxonomy (NCBI): domain Eukaryota; kingdom Fungi; phylum Basidiomycota; class Agaricomycetes; order Cantharellales; family Tulasnellaceae; genus Tulasnella; species Tulasnella calospora. Next base: position 67,903 of record KN823060.1, read on the forward strand.
TTTCAGTGGTGTCTCAGGACTGGCTTGCCCGAATCAGCCCTTGGTTGTAGCCGCTGAAGAAGGCACGTAACCCTTCTTGGCTTCGCCAATTCGCTGCAACAATCTGTGTCTCGTTAGAATCCTTTATTCGGGGCTCGTGACTCCTGATCCATTTCTTCTCGAGACCTGCTCTCGTCTGAGTTCCATTCCATTCATCGGAAACCCGTTTTAACGCAACATTCCTGAACGACGCAGTCGACGACTAGTACGTTTTATTGGATGATCGGAGGAATATATTACAGCTGAAGATTCCATATATAGCTTTTTATTCAGGAAGATACATAGGGAGGCCCGGACATGGGCGATATGGCGGGATACCAGCCTTGGCGATGGCGGGCCGAGTGCCGTCGAATAACGGGACCAAGCGCGGCATCGCGAAGTAACCAAGTTGGTTTCTGAGGAAAAGTAAGTTTTGGTGTGAGACCAAAAGGGACGAGCTTGTTGCTTTCAACTCACGCTGAATTGGAAGGGCGAATGCTAAAATGCATATCCAACCCTCATGTCTGGTCCCACTCTTCCAACCCGCGCGACCGGGTCCCTTGCATGGCCAGTAAAGGTGACAGAAAGAGCTTGGGGACTTAGAAGAGCCGTCTTTTTCGCATGATACTTGCTGTTCCCTGCGCTGGTCTTTGAAAGGATGGGAATGGAGCATCCAGCGATCGTCTTATGGATGGCGCTTGTGGTAGCTATGGAAAGGTCCTCAATGAGCTGATAGACGCGATACAGAGAAGATACGGTGGTCTGAGGGACAGGCTCGACGGGGTCAGCAGGTACTGGGATTTGGATGACAGGGTCAAAAGGGTGGATCCGAACGAGTGCGTTATTTGGCTGAGGCATCGTACGGTCAGTGTAGCTGTGAAGGATGATGAGAGGGAAGATTTGTTGAAGGCAGAAGTCTTAAAGGATCCTAGGTATTGCAGCGCTGGTCTCTCTTACCAGCTGCCCGATCATTTTGGAGCCTCAGCCCTTCGACCATAACAGCGTAGTGCATGCGCCCTATCGACGGAGTTTAGGACCCAATTCGTTCCATCGATTCTAATTGGCACATTTTTCTTCCGCTGTATGTTCAACGTTCATTAGGCTTACCAGTGACCTGGGGATCTGGCAACTGCTGGGCATGACTGAGCTAATGGGGGGGAAGTGGCAGCCAATCAGTTCTTTCCCCTTGAGTATCCAGCTTGGTAATGTGACATTACTTCGAGCCCAAACATTCTATTGACAATTCTTCGAGAACGTACCATAATCCCTAGCCCTGCACGAAGTTCAAACCTTCTCTGGATTGGCATTTCGGAGGATTCACCCGACAGCAACAATCACCGCGATATCAAGATATTTCAGGTGATGTATTGAAGAGTGATCACAGAAGCCTAGGACTAGCTCTGTAATACACCTCGCCGCCAACCAGCCAGTCCAGATACGTGACACGGGGCCGAAGACCTGCCAAACTGGTCAGGCCCTTGGACCTACATAAGTCCCGTTCAACGAACATTCAAGTCCGACTTTAGACCGTTGAGAGCCCAACTCCCCTCGGTGATAAGTCTCATAGAAAACCGTTGCCCAAGGCCTCTCCTTCAATGCCAGCCTCGCCTTATGGCATCGATCTGCCGGCGACTACCTCATGCCCGTCCGAACGGGGCAGAGGGATACCGAACGGAAATGTCTCTGCTCTCCTGCATCTTAGACCATTTAATTGGTTCAGGCCTTCTCCTTCACAAGCTTAGCAGTAGTGAGATCCGCCATGGATCGCAAGAACTTGTGGGGTAGCAGATCCCAGCTTGATTTTTTCATGGCGCACGCGGTACCGCTGCTGCTCGATCGGCGGGAGGAACAAATGGGGAGCTTGCGGTGCAAAATAACGAGAAGAAACTTTCGGGAAAGGAACATGCCTTAAGGTCCACCAGGCGCGAACGTTTAGGGGGCGTTTGCATCATTTTCGAACGCTCGAGAGTCCCCCCTTTTTTGATAATGCTGTCATAGTGGCAATAGTAGCTGTTGTCTAAATTAGTTACACCAAACAGCATGTCGGTCAGTATGGGCTACTCCAGATGGGAATCAAGTACCTAGAGTAATAGGAAATTGGTGTCTTGTTACCCTTGGGGTCAAGGATGTTATTGTATAGGACGATGTTTCAGGTGATTCAGAGTGGTTTTACCCGCCTCCAGGCTGCGAGGAGAAGGGTTTGATGAATTAGGCGTGTGCAGGGCTGCTGATTGTTGATGATGGGTTTCGCGGTCGCGGTTCGGGGTAACTTGAAAGGGGTTTTGAAACGCGTTCTCAAGGCATTTTCGTTCCGACTTCCTCACGCCAATCCTTCTTGTCTCGGTCTGGCTTGCATGCCTGTTCTGCTACCGTTAATGTCGCCCACTATGTTGATGCGTATTCAGCGCTCGCACCAATGCATGATCAACGTTCCAGTGCGCGCCGCGACTGAGCCGCACCGCTTCCTCCAGACTAACTGTACTAAACCCTACACCACATTGACGACATCGACAATCCTAATCATCCCAGTACTAAAGTGCCCAAGATCTGTGAAACCCGCCGCAGATGTTAGCTCTTCCAGTTTCACTGTTTGTCGTTCAGATACATTATCTCATTCATACTTTTCAGACGGCCCCGGAATACCTCCTCTCGTAGCGACCAGTACGAGCAGACATTCGCACCAGCAGCGTAGTTGCTAATCCTAATCACCAGTGACCATTGCCGTTGGCATGAATGTCAATCTGGTCAAGTCGGTGGTGAAGGCGCAGAGAGGGAACTTCGAACTGTGAGAACCTCTACATACAGCTCCCAAACCAACGCCTTCCGTGATCCACTTATGCTGGGTGAGTCCAAGAATTTCTCCTTCAAAACCCCCCTTCTCATTCCTATAACAACTAATAACAAAATATCACTTGTCAGTCGTCGGCTTAACAGGCGGTATCGCCTCAGGCAAATCCAGCGTCTCCCGCCTCCTCGCCGCGCACCAAATTCCCATCATTGACGCTGACATCATCGCTCGCGAGGTCGTCGCTCCAGGAACACCAGGTCTCACTCAAATCATAAGCGAATTTGGTGGAGATGTTCTTCAACCAAACGGGACTTTGGATCGCTTGAAGTTGGGACAAATTGTATTTTCGGATGAGGTCAAGAGGAGGAAGCTGAATGCTATCGTACACCCGGCGGTACGGAAGGAGATGTTTTGGAGGGTGGTTAGATGTTGGTTGAAAGGGGAGAAAGTGTGCGTGGTGGATGTACCGTTGTTGATCGAGGCGGGGCTGTGGAAGTTCGTTGGGAAGGTTGTGGTTGTCTACTGGTACGTCGTTCCATTCTCCTGAAACAGTCAGTCCCATCTCACCCTTCCTTTATTATTATAAAGCTCAAGAGAACTTCAGCTACAACGACTGATGGACCGTGACAAGTTTAGTCGTGAAGACGCTCTAAGTCGACTAAACGCTCAAATGTCTCTGGCCGACAAGCTCGACTACGCCGATCAAGTAGTCGACAACTCCGGATCGATGCACGACCTGGAACAACAAGTAAACAATCTCGTTGCTCGATTCAACAAGGAAGCTGGTTGGTCGTGGCGAGTGAGTTGGGTGATCCCACCAGTGGGTTTGATGTTTGGTGGCTTCAAATTGGCATGGAGGCAAATCAAGCGGGCCCGAAGGAGGTCCAGAAGGAGAGCTCGATCACAGGATGGCGGTGATGCAAGAGGAGGATAGTATGATATTTAGACACTCTACATATAAACCATTCTTATAAACCTTTATCCTCATCTTTCGAGTCTCCTTTCTTTTCATCTTTTGCGTCGTCCGCCTTCTTCGCCCCCGGCGTACTGCTTTTCGCCTTCTTCTCATCTTCCCCTTCCTTCTCTTCCAACTCTGCCTTCCCTATACTCTCTTTATTGTCCACCAGGGCATGCAGCGCAATAACAGCTCGTAACAGGCTGCTGAGGTAGACGACAAGTAGCTGATCGTTGTTGTTCACAGTGAAAGCTTTCGTCTTTGCTGGGTCGTCAAGGTCGGGTAGGAGGTTAAGGGCGTCTTGAACGTGATAGACGATTTGGTGGTTGATTGGCAGGTCGCCTTTGGCTACAGATCGGAGGTAGTCGCGTATTTCAAGGATCCTAGATTGCAGACCTCGAAGAGATGATAGCTGCTCCTGGACCCTCGTTGAGAGGGTGGTGGTTGTCGAGTGCTTGATGTCACGAAGTAAGTGCTCAACGCCGATTTCTTCTGCCTCCTCAGCTTCGATGGTCGACGGAACATGAAGGAAGGTCTTTTGTGTCTCAGTACCATCCTGGAAACGTAAGTAGCTAAGTGAAAAGTTCACTGAGAAAGAGCAGGATCGAGGGGTCTTACATCCTTGATCTCCTCAACAGCAAAGTACGCGTCGGTTGGTATGCCCACAGTATCCTCCCGGACATCGACAATAACCATCACAGGTCTTGGAATGAACTTCTTGAAAAGTTCATTAATCTCCTGATCTGATGCGCGCATCTTTGGTCCAGTATGGTACCACCCAACAGGCCGTTCCCGGGCTAAATGAGGGGAGGGCGTTACTCCTGGCCCGAGGAATGCGACTTGAGCCTTTGAACTAACCATTAACCTTTTTAAACATCCCCCACATTCCATCAATATAGTCATGGTCCAAGAACCACGTCTTGGGGTCCTTGTCGTCTTCCTCAAATGGTACGGCAAAGGAATTGGCGACGTTAACGGTTTTGCCGTTGTCCTGCCCTAGAAGGATGCCGACAACACGCTTATTGGACGAGCGGGCGGCTGACCGTGCATGGTGGTCTGCCACTGAAAGAAGGACTAGTGGATGGACGGCTAAAGTAGAATTGCGGTTGGTTAGTCGTGGTTTCTAACCTGGTCAGACATCGCTTCGTACCGACATTGGTGGTAGCCAATTGGGCTATTTCCGTGGATGTAATCGGCATTATGCGGTAGAAAGACCTCCCTTCAGTTGATAGTAGTGTACGGCGGACTTGGGAAGTTTCAAGTGAATGCTGAATGCGAGAGGTTTCTTGGAATCTTGACTGCTCGTCAGGGCGCGACGCGCGTCTATGTCGAATCCCAACATCGTCCAGCTCTCACGTACGCAGTGGGTCGCGTCGCGTACCCGGACGAGAGAGGCCTAACGCACGTATTACTTAGAGCTCTATGTGTAGTAGTTACGCCGTCTTTTAGAATTCGGTACACACGGGGTTATTATCACACTGGATCATGAACTTTGGCCGAAGTTAAGACCGTGCATGAGCCTGGAAACGATTCTAGTTAACCAAAATGCAAATTGAGTGCAATGGAGAGAGAAATGACAGAGGGATATGCTACACAGAAGTGAAAACAAGTGATGAAAGCGTCCGAATGATAAGATGATGTTGAGCAACCGCGGTGGAGCATGTTATGGGAAGGATCGGCCCAGGACACACATCAGCACGGTATCCCAAATGTCTAAACTTCTCCAGTTTGAGGCTTTCCTTCGAACTAGATGGAATCAAGACTTAGTCAGTATAAGGCCCACGAAAGTATGCAAAGGTTCACTCACTGCTTCGAAGGCTTCTGGACAGTTCTTCACACCGGCGTCGACGTCTAGCCGGTAGCAAACGAACAACGCATCTGCAGCGTCTCTACCAAGACCCAGGGCGAAGTTGATTGTCATGAAAGTCACACCGCCGGTCAATAGCGCCATGAGCGCGGCGTTGAGGGTTGGAGCTCCAGAATGTGCCGCATAAACAAATCCACCGACGGCGGTGACGACCGAGATCGAGAGCGAGGACAGGGTCAAAAGGAACGAAAGAAGTGAGTCTGAAACGAGATAAAAGGTCAATCTTAGGAAACCAGAAAGCCGAGAATATGTGACGTACAGTCCATTGCTTTGGTAGCTTTGCCCTTCGCGTGCTTGCCACCAGGGCTGAGGAGCTCCCGTGCCTTACGGGACCCGCTCCAGAACGGCTCTCCCGTCAATCCGATGTACGTGAGCGTTTGGTTGCTCAACGAGTCGAAAATTGCGATCAGGCTGGCAACCCACTCGAATGGATGCAATGGCGCGAGGAATTGTAGTTGGGCTGGGGTGGTGATCCGTCGAAGATTGCGCAGAATAAAGATTGAAGATTGGGTAAATGTCAAAACGAGAGTCGCCACGCAAATTGAACCCAATGAGGCGCCATGTGAGCGGGCGAAGGCGGCCTCTGTAACTGCCATTGATGGTTTGCGTGCAGGTTCGGGTTCGGACCTAAACGAAACTCTCTTGGTAAGTGCCCATCCATGACGAGTTAAAAAGAGGGTTCATACCTCGTAAAGTACCAATTTCCAACCACTCCACTAACAGCAACTCGCAGAGCCCCTCGAACTACGCCCCAACTCCAAATCCAGACAACTGTGGCCAGGAAAGCCAACCAGCCAGCGTATCCACGAACATGCCACGACTGATCTGACGGCTTCTTGGAATAATATCCGATGAGCGTAAGCCGGAGAATCAAGGATAGGAAAGGAATCGAGGCAACGAGGGCGGCGAACAGGAGGCAGAGTGAGAGGGCGAGTAATGGTGGGTTTTCGAGGACGACTGCCATCGATAATTCAACGACTGCGACGGTGCGGAGAAGAGCTTTGTGACGGTAATAGAGGGACCGAGCGGAGAGCACTGCCAGTGCCAAGGGAACAAGTGAGAATAATCGAAGTCTGAAAGTTCGAAAGATTAGCCATTATCCTTGCCCAAACATTTGCACAGCGGTTACTCACCCAACTGTTTCACCCCATGTTTGCGGTGGATCACTTGACGAGGGGAAACTGCCAGCAAAAGACCAGGCTGCGCCGACGAATAATGCAGCAGGGATAGCCACACCAGTTGAGAGCAAAATTGGGCGGACTGCGTACCGCAATAAACTGTCAAAGGATTCCACGAACCGATTAGTTTCTGAGGTAAAGGAGGCAATGCTGGGGTTACTCACACAAGATGCGCATAAGATAGGGCCGAGCTCAGTAGAACGACGGTCGTGAGTAACGGAATTGCGGAAGTGATGGTGGAGTAAGGTGAAGGGGCTTTGTCGGGATTTGAAGGCTTTGAAGGAGAAACCTGTGGGTGCGACTTGTCAGCGATCGACTACGCCATCGTAACTACTACATCAAAAGTGTGCCTTACAGTGACAAATAACACAATAATGGATGCAAGACCACAGACCAGCAGCGATGTACACCAAATCGCTGTCCATACCGAATCATTGTACTTCCGCCCCGGGAGAGCCCGCTGCGGATCTGGCAAGTTGAACAGTGTCCTCGAAACACCATCTCTCGGTAGCAAAGACTCTTGTAAAGTTGTGCGGCCGAATGGTGGTGGGGGTCTGCGGTCGTCTAAGAATGCCGGTGGGTCGGATGAATCTGACTCTTCGGAAGTCCGGTGCGATGTCGGTAGCGAAGAGTCCGAGAACGAATCTTCGTCCCCTGAAGAGCGAGGTGAATCAACCTGGTAGGGCTGTGGTGCTCTTCGCGATGCTGGAGGTGGTTTGGAGGGGGACTGAGTTCGTGAGACGGAGAAGTGGGCCAACCAACCGGGTGCTGGGGCCTTTCGAGTCGGGGGACCGTTCGGCTTCGCCTGTGGTGGTGACCGTGAACCAGATGCTATCAGGGGTATCGAGTCGATGTTCTGGTGCAGGTCGAGATCCTCTTCCAAGTCCGCATCGTCTAAGTATGGATCATCCGAGGGCTTCTTCTCCGCTCGTGGTTTGGGTTGGGAAGAGGGGCCGGGTTCACCATATTGGTCGTTATCGTAATCCTCCTCCTCTCCTGTCGCTCCGAGTGCGCTGCCTGCACTTCCTGTGAGCCGTGGATATCCGTCATCATCGACCTCGGTTGCCTCTGCTGCTGGGTGATGGCGGTGAATGGAGTCGCGGGGTAAGGAGTCCTTGGAGTCTGCTAGGTGGGATCCACCGTCTGTTGCGGAAAAGAATAGTCGTTCTGGAACCTCGCTTTCTGGGTACAAAGAGCGGTTGATGTTGTTGGCAGCGGTGTTGATGAAGTGGCTTGCATACACTGAGAATGCATTAGGGCGTGCCATTGATGTTGCGGGCACTTGACTAGGTGGAAACTGAAGAGGAGCGGTGGGATGCGCAATCCTCTCAAAGGAACCACGGGGATAAGCCGCTTCTATCGGTGTTCCCTCGGTTACCCAAACTACCACCACCGTCAGCAGCGGCGACGCTCTTTTTCGCTCAACAATGGCATACCAACCACCTCCAGGGGGAATTCCACCATATTACTCTTATTACAATCCTCAACAGCTTTACTATCCATATGCCTACAGTTATCCTTATGGTCATCCCGGGATGGCTTACATGCAGCCTCCTCCGATAGACCCTTCGCTCCTCTCTGGCAACCCAAATGCTCAACAACAACCAGGTACATCAGCTGCTCAAAACCAACTTGTTCCTCAACAAGCGTCTCCGACCGCTTCAGAGGCTTCGGACCGTGGAGAGCTGGACGATGAGACGGACGACGACCAACCTCGTTTTGCCCTTCATCCCGTTCCTCAGCCAACGAAAGCCCCAAAATCCGCTTCTTCAAAGAAGTCAAAGTCTGCTAGCGAGGGCGCATCGGAACTTGGACTCGGGGAGATGGGTGAGGAAGGCGATGGAGCAGGAAGTAGCAAAGCTGGCGGTAGCAAACCACGTAAAACGACAGGAGGGAAAACACCAAAGACGAACTACGTCAGCTCCAATGGAACACCTCGCGTTCGAATACCAGGTCCAATAGGTCCCGTGACTGGGGCTCCATCTGACGAACAGAGTGGAGATATGGACGCCAGCGAATTTGTTTCCCCAGTCAGAGCCCTCAACCACATCGATCTGGAACTCTTCCCATCCAAAGCGGTCTTTGAAAACATTCTGTATACCTATCAATCCAACCTCAGTGCTCGCAAACGCAATAAAGCCCTCATTTCACGAAGAGCATACGCGGAGATCCAGAAGACCTTAGTAGAGATTAGGGATGCAAGATGCAGAAGGGGGACGGCTCAGTATCGATTCTGGGTTAAGAAAATGTTTGGGTTGATTGACTTTTATGGCCACGATGTGGTGGGACATCAAGGAAAACCTGTCGCTATTCGCGAAGACATCTACGATATCCTTGTTCACTGCCATGATCAATGCGACCACGGGGGGCGTGACAGAACAGTGGAGGTTGTGAAAGATTTCTACGTGCGTCTATCTACTTTCTTTTCGATTTACGGCGCATCTAACCTACGGCAATGACAACAGCGCTGGATACCGAAGGTGATTATCGGCGAATTTGTCAAACACTGCCCTGGATGCAACCTAAAGCGCGCCACGGTCAAGTCTGAGGCGTCCAAAATGCCACTTTACGATCTTGCGGACATTGACGCTATGGAGCCTATGGAACCTGACGAGGACGATGAGATGGATGCTGGAGGCGGAGGCGGAGGGGCAGCAGGGGGAGCAGGGGGAAATGACGACGACGACGATGAAGTCGATTGAAGATCTCTGCTCAGAGCTTCTGTACTTGTACCACTCGGCTGGCTGCCTTGTCTATCCTTATGCATGATCTAGAGTAATGCGCACTAACTGTGCTTCACCCACAGAACACAAGCGTATTCACCAATTTACTTCTCCTGAACACCATGGCGCAACTCTCTGGCCATGGGGGTACTGCATGTCTGTGTGTTTCTTTCATGCCAGATTGGGAATGGCAGACACCCGGTGCCGTTGGGAAGACGCTAGGCTCGCAAGTCGGAGGGCTGTCGACAAATTCCAGCAGGACGCTAAGTGTATGACATTAAGTCTAGGGAGATAGCAAATGAACGTCTAGAGAGTTCAGGCATCCTCTTTTGGTTGGTTGAAAGGGATCTGAAGAGCGTTCCGTCATTACCCGGCCAAATTATAACACAACGGCAAGAGCCAGCACATACATGGTTGCCACCCTGTCCATTCTCCCACTTCTGGTACTTGAGACCAGTATCACCGCGCTTCTCGGCCTTTAGTCGTTCAGCTTCCACGAGAGACTGACGAACGGCTCGTGCAGCAATCTGGGAATATTTGTTGAAGCTGCGACCGTGACCCAGAGTCAGTACGCAATAACACATCCTTCCGTACGACGACATACGTGAAGTGTTGACGCCAAATAGCACCGGACATTGTGGCAGAATTAGGTTGAGGGAGAGAGTTTGAGGAACGGTGAGTGAGAGAGATTGCAGGGACTGGTTGCAAACGAAACTATTGTGCGGGTTTGCTTCTGTTTGTCTACCAGACCAGCAAAAGTCGCCACCAAATCGCAGCAACCACAGTCCAGCAGGGGCTGCGTGTCATCCTCCTCTCCCGTTACTTTATACCCTACCAATTTTACCCAAGAAGGTCATCGTAGCAATGCTACAAGCAGCATCAGCCTGGTTTTCTTCGTCCCAAATCCTGCAAAATTACGCAATCGCGACGCCTGGAACCGCCACGGCGATCTCCTCAAGCTCTCCATCGACAACAGCATCGCCAGCTCCGATCTCGGTAGCCCCTCCGTTTACTGTCGGACCTTGGAAAGTGCAAGAAGCATCCCATAAGACAACTCAGAAGAGAGCAAGCATATGGACATGCGATAAACGAAGCACAGAGATGGAACGGATTGGCGCTAGCGGAAAAGAGATGGTCATCGAAGTGTTGAAAGCAGAGGTACACTCTATTTGATAATCCGATCATCATGTTTCTCAGTATCTTGGCTTGCACAGGCATCCGCCCTTGGTAGACTGCGGCATCCATGTGTCCTTGGTGGGTCTATTTCGGGAATCATTCGCCAAGGGAAGCAACTAAGTAGTGACTTTATGAAAAGAAATGGTTGAACCACTGGAGGAGACGCGGTAGGTCACTATCTGTGTCTCCCCTCACCTTTAGCAAAGGGCTGACATTTGTCGCGTGAGCCAGATCAGAGCTTATCTTTGCGACCGAGCTTGTCTTGTCCTCTCTCAGTCTCGCCATTCACAATCAGGGCTCATCTTCAAGCAGCTCTTCGCGCAATGCTGCTTTGGAACTGGATGAGATTGAAGTGAGGTTTTCTTAGAGGAGGCTGTGTTCAGATCGACAACTGACAAGGGAGCACCATGGCCCTTTAGATTCAGAAAGGAATCCTTCAACTCACCAAGGGTCTTGCATTCTTGCATCAATCTGCACGCTTGGTGCATTCGAACCTTAAGATTGGGTCAGTCGTCCTTAACTCTTTGGTGAGCCGTAACCTTGCTCAATTACTTGAGAGACGCTCCGATGTTAATCCGATCTCGACTGCTAGGGAGACTGGAAGATTTGCGGTCTGGGTCTTACTATTCCCTTCACTAATGCAGAAGGCAAACCGACTCCATGGGAATTCCCTGCATTCGACAATCGCCTTCCGCCATACATCCAACGCTCATTCGATTACATGGCTCCGGAATACGCTTTAGAGGAACAGATCGCTCCGGCATCGGACTTCTATAGCTTGGGTTGCATCATATACGCTGTTCATGCAAAAGGGGAACCACCGTTCCGGAACCGGGGCAACTTGGGCACTCTACGATCCAACGTCGGTCGGCTCGAAGGTGGAGGCGGCGTTCGTGGGATGGATGCCTGGGACCAGGACGTTCGCTGTAAGTACTCTATCGTTATCAAGCCACATATACACTCTGGTTGACACTTAGAAACTCACTACAGCTTTGGTTAACGGGCTTGTTACTGCCAAAACTCATAATCGACTCACCGCCCAAACCCTTCCAACCCACTCTTACTTTTCTTCTTTGGCTATGTCGACCCTCAATTTCTTGGACCGATCCAACTTTGCTTCCAAGTCACGAGAGGAGAAAATTGCTTTCATGAAAGGTCTGACGACTGTGCTCCCGCGGTTCTCCGAAGGTATGAAGCGGAGGAAAATCTTACCGAGTCTTCTCGAAGAGGTGGGCGTCATACAGTTCCGGGCCGGATGATGGAGTCTTAACAATACCCTCCAATTTGCCCTTATAGATGAAGGATCCTCTGCTACTTTCGTCCATCCTGCCGAATGTGTTTGTTATCTCGTCGAACCTGGACCCAACTCAATTCCAGGCTCTTGTCTTGCCATCACTCAAACCCCTATTCGCTATCAAAGACCCACCTATTGTTATGATGGTACTGCTGGAGAACTTGGAGATGCTACAGAGTAAGACCAGTAAACAGTGTTTCAAAGCGGGTTAGTCCAGTTTGTTGGCTTACGTGAAAGATGGAGGATAGTTGACGTCGGAATCCTCGTCCACAGATGTCTTACCGCTTGTTTACAATGCGTTGGAAAGCGAACATGCCGCTGTTCAGGAACGCGCACTTGCCGCCGTGCCCGCCCTGTGCGAGACCATCGACTATTCCGAAGTTCAGAGCGTGCTATTCCCTCGCGTCGCGGTGAGGATACATTTAGGACAATCTTGCCGAAGGGGACTTCTGATGGATATGATTCCGTAGCTGGTCTTCACGAAAACTCGTATTCTCAGTGTTAAAGTCAGCACGTTGACCTGCTTCGTCAGCATGGTCAAGACGCTCGATCAGGTTGGTGATCCTTCGTTCTTTGATATTCAACAAATAGTGAGGCAATTGCATCGTTCCCCAGAGCAGTCTTACTCAGAAGCTCGTCCCCCTTCTGTCAAAAATACGGACCAAAGGTTTGAGCAACACGGAGGCTAACTGTCGTGTAATTCCGTTAACTGACGGGATTTTCTCACAGAACCCGCCGTCATGATGGCCACCCTTCAGGTGCATGAAGCAATGGGACTGAAGGTCGAACGTGAGGCCGTCGCAACGCTTGTTCTCCCGCAACTTTGGGCAATGTGTGTTGGGCCACTATTGAACGTGGAGCAGTTTGGCAGATTCATGCAGTACGGAGCGGGTCTCTCGCAAGGCTTCCTTGACAGCAACTCACTTCCCGTTATATATAGAGTCATCAAGGTACTTGGCGACCGAATCGAAAAGGAGCACACTCAGTACCTCCGGGACTCCCAGCGTGTCGAAGACAAGAGCGCTGCCGCTGCGTCGAATGGCATACCTTCCTTCGCAGCCGGTCCAGTGGACTTTGAGAGCCTCGTTGGAGGTGGGAAGTCTCCAAGGCTGAGTGTTACAAGTCCGCCAGGCGTGAACGGTGGGGCCCCTGCACCCGCAAAGAGTTGGGAAGACGATGTCTGGGGAAGCATTCTCAATGGCAACGAGGTAAGGAAGTCCCAGGCTTCAGCAGCTGCCGCTGACCCGAGGTCCTTTCCTTTGCCAGTCTCCCAATCCAGGAACTTCCGCTCGTAACTCGCTATCGCAAACGCCTACACCTCGTACTCAGTCCCCTGCCATATCACCTATGAGCGCCATTCGTCCAGCAGCTCCAGCAACAGCTTCAAGAACCAGCACAACCCAGTCAAGTCTCCCTTCAGTTCGGGCACTCGGAGCGAAGCCGTTGCATTTGCAAAACGCCGCAAGAGCTGTTTCTACACCTCCCCCGTTGTCTCCACCCCAGCAACTCCAGCCAACCACCTTCGGCGCAAAGCCATCTTTTCAACAGTCAAGTTCGTTATTTACCGCACCACCTACTACGACATCCACTCCGGCGTTCACGCCGCTCCAGCCGAAACCGATGGGTGGTTCGCCCTTCACCTCAATGGCTCAGCCTCAGCAACAGCAGTCATACAAACCTAACTACAACATCGTCCTCCCATCAGCATCCAACGTTTCAAACATTGGCGGATTGGGTTCCGCCACATCTTCATTTGGCTCTGGTTTCCCGCCCCCGCTACAACCCCAATCTCAGAACCCGCCACCATTATCATTCACCGCACCACCGCCAATGCAGCCACAACAACCTTCGTTCCCTCCACCCCAGATGGGCATGGGTATGGGGCTTTTACAGCCTAGCAAAGCACCGCAGCCAGCTTGGGGTGGTGGGACTGGGCAAAAGAATGCAGCCCTGTCAGACTTTGACCCACTGCTATAGCCTTTCACGTAGACAGCATCTGTAAAGGATGTATCTTCCATCTAGACTATATCATATTACTCCATCATTATCGCTTCTCGGACGGTCCTACGACCACGACGCTTCCATCTAGATTCGATTCGAAACTTGCTCTCGCGCTCCCTAATCCGCTCCCGCTCTCACTACCCGTTTCTCCCTCAAGCTCCTCCCGGAAAGCAGATTTGACCGTTTCCTTGCACCTTAGACACTCCCATCCTGGATCACCATCTTCATGGGCGCGAAGCATGCGAACCGTTAGACAGGAGTAGCAATACTCGTGTCCGCACGACGTCCGATACGGTATAGTTATTGGGAACGTTGGGACGCTGTCGGTTGATAAAGAGAGTGAAGGTACAGAACCACCGGTTTGCAATGCCAACGATGCCCCTGTCGCGGCGGAGGAAGCGTCCTCGGCGCAGATGGCGCAGCAGTCTTCTGGTAGTGAAGCGTATTTGCCCGCGAGCTTTGACGGTCCAGGTTGTGCATTTGAGTAAGCAGACGCCGAAGCGTATCCCCTGGTTTTCAATGAGACGTAGGTCTTGGTCGCGAGGAGATATTGCATTGCGCGACGCCGGAGAAGTCGGGTGTTGATAAGAGGCAGGATGAAAAGGAGGAATTCCTGGAAAACCCAAGCGCGTTTAGTCCAGTGGAGGAAATAGAATGTAGCATCAACTCACTGTGAATGCGTGCCAGACCATCTGCCTATTCATAAATTCGTAATTGACATTTCGTGATACATTCTTGCGTGCAGTAACGAGTTTCAGGCCCAAAAATCGATCGGTCAAACTCCGATATCTAGGCGAATGCAGAGCGACTCAGTATGATGCTACTTCCCGGTCGTTTGTGGCAATTCAGGAGATGGCGTACTTTCCGTTGTGAAGAAATAACAAGAACCCGAAGAGACTAAACGTTGCTTGGAAAGTTTCGAGCCGAGTGACGAGCTCCCAGGTCTGTCGTCGAATATCTGAACGTGGTATGTCTGGCCATGAGTAGGAGAGCGCGTGTGATCTGAGTTTGGCGTGAAGGTATGGAACCAATATCGTTAAGGTGGCGTGAGCGAGAAGGGTCTTCCGAAGGAGGCCCGAGGCTGTCGACGAACTCGTAAGCGAGGAGAACGTTCTCGGAAATTGCGAAGGAACTCACGAGCATAGGACGTTCGTGGTCTTTTAGGAGGCCTCTCAAATGTTAGGTCTTGCAGCTTCGCCCCGTATGTTGCCCCAGTGTCCCAGACCGAGTATTTGTACAGCAAGGTTTGGATGAGAAGGCTGAGTTCGAGGTCATATTGAGAAGCCCAGGTTGACTGAATAAAATTTGATCAGGGCTACAGCTATCAGTCCAAGTGCTTTTATACTTACTTTTATGTGAGATAAAGATGTGGATATAGGTTGCTTTAGCAGGGCGAGAAGTTCCTGGTCGAGCAACTCGGCATCAAGTTGGCCCACCCGGATTACTCTTGGAAGGCCTTGAGTGATAGTAGTAAGTCGTCTTTCCACTGCTTCAAGCGTTGGCTGGGCATCTAGCCAGGATTGCTGCCAAAAGGATCCTACGTTGGTGGCCATGGGATGGAGCTGAGACGGTGGCGGTTAATGGGAAAGGCCGAATGGAGGGGTGTTGGCACGTGCAGGTGGTTTCGCACGTAACAAAGCCGGTGTTTCAAACTTCACCACCGAACCCGACCTCGAGGAATGGAAAAGTTCAGCACTTGGAGGGTGAGCCTTAATCATTCACCCTTGCTTCAGTCTACTTAAGGGGAACATATTTGCAGGATCCTGGTACAGGCATTCAGGTAGTTGGTCTCGATTTAATGGTCAATCGTGCCAAAACTGACCCGACTATTCTTCAAGCCCTTTCTGACGCCAGTTCCACCAGCACAAGGGTCGTCAGCTTTACTCAAGGTCTATGCTCCTTTTGGATATGTAGTTGGTGCTGTTCGCACCGTCTTCTTCATCACCCCCTTGGCACTGTATGTTGTGGGGCAGATAGTCGGATTACTTCTGGTAGGCCTCTTTTGTTTCAGCGATGTGCCAAAATCAGTTGTCTCATTTGAGCGCCTCACAGACTCCTGTACCACCTATCCGGCGCGCAGTGTCGAATCTTTTCACTGCCATATCAACTCGTCTCGCTCTTGCCCTACTAGGCTTGCTCTGGATCCCGGTGGAGGTTGTCACTCGACGAAAAGGGTGAGTCGTGTCCGGGGGTCATCGAGAACTACAAAGCGTCTGAATGTGTCGTCTATCTACCTCCTCTCAGCCGGTCAGCCGGTCCTCCGGAAACGTGGAACCCTCGGCCAGGAGACGTCATCGTCTCCAATTGGTGTTCATGGATCGAACTGCTCTATCTGGCCTTCCGATGGAACCCCATATTCATCCTACCAATTGCAGAAGAGCCTTCCTCCACCGACTCTCGTCCTACATCCTCTCAGTCAACCCCCGGTAGACGAACTGGTACGGGGTCGGCCGCGATATCCACCCCCACCAGCAACTCCCGCCCCCGCGTACCTATTCTCGGATGGAAGCAAGTATCTCTATTGGAGATGATCTCTCATTCCGGTCATGGTCCACTATCACCCCGAAAAGGTGATGCAGCGCCACCAATGTCCCTCGAGCAAATCCGCGAAAAGGCGGATAGACCGGTCGTAGTCCTCCCCGAGTGTACGACGAGCAACGGCAGAGCCGTTTTGAGGTTCGCGGACGTGTTCACGAATGTACCTGTCCCTGTGAAGGCCTTCCAGGTTTTCGTCATGTGTGTTCGGTACGTCTCTCGTCCTTTCCTAGCGACCGTGGTCGTTGTTGAACTAACGCCACGCTTTCAGATACGATCCCCCAACCGCCGCGGACCCATCCCTCTCCCACTCCATCCCCTCATCTGGTATACCGAATCCCATTTCTCATTTATTCACACTGCTTTCGTCACCAGCAATACTGCGGACAATGTCCATCCGCCTGTTAGCACCCTCCGATTCGCCGAGCTCTCAAAGCTTCGTCGCCAGCGACTTCCTTTCCCCCGGAGCAAAGGACCAACTAGGCGAAGCCTGTGCGCAATTGATAGCTCAGTTGGGAAAGTTCAAGAGGACGACGATTTTAGGCTGGGAAGAGAAGATGGCGTTCTTTGAGTTTTACCGACAAAAGGCGTGAAAAAAATACGGGCGGTCGTAAATAACGATGCAAAAATCCTTGATGTACAAATTTATGTATATCATTACAATTTAATCCGAGATTTCGATCACTTCCTCTTGGGTGCTCCTCGGCTGAGTTCCTCCCCTCGAGCCCGTCGCCTGCGTGCTTGGCCTTGGAGGTACACGTCGAGGTGGAGGGTCATCGATAATCTCCATCTCAATATCGCTGTCAAGCCCATAGTACTCCTCTTCTTCTTTCGTGTTCGTATTAGCTGTCGCATTGCTCCGTGAAATGGTTTGTTCTTGCGAAAGGTGACGTCGTTCGATCGCTGCTAACTCTTCAAGGTACGCTTCGTCCAGCTCATCTTCTCCATCGAAATAATCAAAGCTGTCGTCTGCGTCTCTTGGGTTGGAAGGCCGGGGAGCGAGTGTGGCTGCTGGAGGCGATGAGTGTCGACGTGCAGGAGCGGCGGCAGGAGGGGCCGGATTTGTCGGGTTAACGAGAGTTGACCCTGGTGCGGTCGGCTCGGGTTCAGGCTCAGGCTCAGGATCGGGTAGACTGTAGGGAGCGGACGTTAGCCATAAGAATGGTCAAGTTTGAAGAGGAGATCGAGGGTACCCAAGTTTTTGACGCAGTGCCCTGGTAAAGTTGAAATCTTGGTGCGCTTCTCGTTCTTCGGTGTTCGATCCATGAAAGACGTCCACCGTCGTTGGTTCGAGGAACGCGATACCTTGTATCACCAGTACGTTCTTCAACAAAAGCTGTCATAATCAAATCCGTTCAGCATGTTTAGGCATACAGCCAGATGGGGAGACGTCTCGGACCTTGCATCCCAAAGGCGTAACACCCAATTCCAAGTCTGGAAGCTTCTTATACTCCATAGCCCTTATCGCTATGCTTCCGTCGCTAAGCTCAAGCGACAAAGTGCTCCTCGGGTACTTCGGTATCGGCTCGCTCTCTTCTTCGTCTTCTACTCCTGCTTCGATAAGTCCAGCCAGGTCGGCGCGGTCGATCCGGGTCTGGCGAACGTTGAGCAGCTGGAACGCGCTATGCCCGATTTCGGTGAGGGAAACGATTTGAACAAGGATTGGATTTGGGGGTTTGCCGATACGAGCGCTTGTCAGGGACGCGATATCTTCTGGAAGGCCGGTGTTGGCCGCCATGGAATCGTCCAAGTCGGACTGAAAAAAGGGAAGAATGGGGCTGAGCAAAAGGGGGACACGCGTCGCTATTTCCTCGAACCACAAACGATGGTTGGCACATACCAACATAAGTTGATTTTCGATCTTGGCTACGAGTTCGTTTGTTTGATTTGGTCTTAGGTTTGAGTCCTCAAGCACCCATTCGTAGCAAGCGTTCAACCAGTTCTGTAAGATCGGGTTTTTGTCAACCACAGCCGCAATTTGCAAATGGCAGTTGCCAGCTTACAGGATTGAGCTCTGGTTTAGGGAATTTCCTCTTAAGGGCATCGATGACTGGACGAGGGACTGGCATCGTCAAATGCGCCCGCTGGTGTTAGTAGCAGGAGAATAGGTTATTCGGAGAAACCCGCAAAGGGACGGTCGTGACAGATGCGTGACAAGAGGCTTGTGACCAAAACATTCCCCGCCCCCAACGATAATTGAGCCAGTTGCAGAGTAAAAAGTTGCAAATATCCACATATTCGATGGGCTAATAACATCAAGCTTCGATTACAGTACCGGGTGACGCTGATTGACGACGCTTCTGCGATGGTTCAGCCAGAGCTATTTCGTCTGAGCGTCCCGCCCGCCTTTTCGTCGTCGATGCCCATAAGCCCATTCAGAATCTACAGAACGTTCTATAACATGATCTTCTACAAGGGTTCATAAAGTTAGTGCTGCGTAAAACAGCGTTCGGATCGCAGGGTATGGATTTCCAAATATAGGGAGCTCCGTCAGTCTTAGGTTAAAAAGGTTTCCCTCCTGCAACGTGGACCGACTGAGCCTTTTCTTCCCCTTCCATCGTCTCGTCTTGGGAGGTAAATTCACCAATCTACCGTGCATCTCCACTTTTCGTACTCCGACACGCGCCCTCGTCCACACTAGAACCTCGATCTACTTTCCAAAGGCCATGCCATCCTGCCAGGATTGTGGAAAGAGCCTTGCGGTAGGTGGTCTGGCGCGTTCGTTGCTTTCATTACTGACATTCTGGGTAGTGTTGTGCCAGAGCTAGCCTCAGGCTCGGGCCAGCTCGGGCCAGCCCAAGCTCAGGCCAGCCCAGGTGGTGGGCCCGAGCCTGAGCTCAGAGTCTCAGCTTGCCCAAGCCCGCTTGCTGGGCTCGAGCCTATCAACGCCACAGGAACCTTCACTTTTAGGGCGGGTCCCTCACGGAGATAGATGACAAACCGCCTCCCGCACTTGGCGGGAACCCCTTCTTTCCCCTTTTGGTAACCCCGCCGGGCTCGAGCTCAGCTTTGGGTCGGCTTGAGCCGAGCTTCGTCGACGGAGCTTGAGCCGGAGCCCAGAGCTAGGTCGGGCTTAAGCTTGCCCAAGCCCAGCCCAGCCAGCTTTGCCCAACACTAATTCTGGGGCACGATACCTCCAGACCGCCGCAGGTCTTCGTCACCATATCAATTCCCTGTGAGGCGACCTGATTTGTGCCAGTTCGGAAGACGATAATAGCTGACCTCTTCTGGCTTCAGACATGTGCAAATCGACTACCACGAGTGCGAATGCGAAAAGGTATTTTTCACCCCAGAAGGACTCTCGCGACGCCGTGATATGCTTTCAAAATCGTTTAGTTGCCCGGCTTGGGGTTGCGACTATAAGTAAGTCAGCAACGCGAGGGACTGTGCAGCATGCCTAACCGACCTCCTGGTCATAGGAGCAGCCGCAAAGCCTCTGCAAAGCGACATGTAAGACTTCGGCATCCAGATCTCTTAGAGTACGAGGAGATTGTGATCTTCCCACCGAGGACGGGATCGTCTGGCCATTCAGCGAGCGATGCTGGGTTCGGACCGGATCCCAGCCCCATGCCAGGACCGGTGCCCGTTATTCCTTTTATCCTTCAGCCGCTTGAAGATCTCACCGATTCATGGTCATCTGATGATTTTGATCCGATGGTTTACTGGACAGATAACCCACCTCAGGACTGGACAGATGACGAGGAATCCAGCTGAGAGAATGGTCTTGATATCTGGTCTGCCGTTCCTTGGAATTACTTCCACAGTGCAGTGACGGCCTAAGCAATAAGCGGATGCAGTCTCCCTCCGAGATTCTCCATCATTTGTACTCTCTATGTAGTTTTCTATGCTATCGTATGCCCATAACGAACTTCGACGCGAGGAGAGCCCGATGGGAGCCCCGACCGATCGACAGTTTGGAAATGTTTGTCGACTTGTGGACGCCCATCCCTCGACCATCCGCCCGTCCAACAGGCCCTCCTTCTCTCATATCTCCTATGCCATGGGACCGCAATCTATCTCGAGCCCTGAACCGCGCTATGGCCGATTTCGGGGAAGGAACGATTTGAACTAGGATTGCGTTCGGATCAGGTGTTTGCCGATACGAGCGCCTTTCAGAGACGCGATATTTACTGGAAAGCCAGTCTTGGGTACCGTGGAGACCTCCAAGTTGGACTGAAAAACGAAGGCCTAGGACGGGTTAAGCCAAGGGGTCACTTGTCGCGATTTCTCGAACCTCGAACCCCCCCCCCCAACAGGAGTTGGCACGTAGTGCCAATAGCAGTCGATGTTCGGTCTTGTCCCCGAGTTCGTTTAATTGACTTGGTCTTAGGTTTGATCTGTCCTCGAGCACTCGTTCGTAGCAACCGTTCAACCAATCCTGATCAAACCACAGGCGCAGTTTTGTAAATGGCGGTTTCGATCGTACAGGGTTGGGCTCTGGTTTAGGACATCTCGCCTTTACGGCGTCGATGACCGGGCGAGGCACTGGCATCGTCAAACGCGCCGCTGGTGTTAGAAGTGGAGGGGAATAGCAAAGGATGGTTGTGACAGATGCGTGACAAGAGGCCCGTGACCAAAACATTTCCCCTCTCCCAGCGGTAATCGGGCTAGTTGCAGATTAACACTTGCGAATGTCTACACGATCGAGGGGCTAATACTATCAAGTCGAGTACAGCGCTGATTGACGATACTTTTGTGGCGTTTCGGCTTCGGATTCGTCTGAAAGCTTCTGCCTATCAAATTCTTTGCGGAGCCTGTCTCCCAAATGATGACGGTGATGTTCGATATTGCAATACGGAGTATTTTTTAAAGGTTTGGACCTCCCACAGATGCGGTCACAGCGGTAACGAAGACAGGTGGCTAGGAATGTAGTTCACAGTGCCATCCCACCCGTCACATCAGGCTCCAACGTTGTCTTACACAACAGCTATGAAGCCCAATAGCCGATGTATCTGCCAGTGTGGCACCATTACCTATAGCCATGTATAGCTATACAGCAGTAACTGGGGTCTTTTAGAGCGACGGAGCACCGAATGGAACTCAGCTCGCCCGCCCGTTCCTCGTTGATGCGCAAAAAACCATGCAAAAGGTCCCCGATCGCCTGGAACATGATTCTAGACAAGGGTCATATGTACACTAGGTGCTGCGTACAACAGCGCTTCGGATCGCAGGGTACGAATTTCCAAATATAGGGAGCTCGGGAACGAATGAGTGGCGTCAGGATTGGGTTACAAAGGTTTCGAAAGGGGCCCTTCCACTGTGGACCGCCTGAACTTTTCTTCCCCTCCCATCGTCTCGTCTTGGGAGGCAAATTCGCTAGTCCACCGCGTACCTCCAGTTTTCGCACTCCGACAAGCGGCCTTCAACCAGAACCCGAATCTCCTCTCTAGATGGGTACGCCACCGTGCCATCTATGCGGAAGGATTCTTGCGGTAGGTGGTCTGGTCTCCATTTGCGTTCGCCGCTCTCATTGTTGACACTCTGGCGCACGATACCTCCAGAGTCCTGCAGGTCTTCGTCGGCACATCAACTCCCAGTGAGGCGCCTGATATGTGTCAGTTCGGAAGAGAATCGCTGAACCTAAGCTTTTGCTTCAGACATCAGCAAAGTGAATACCACGAGTGCGAACATTGCGGCAAGCGCTTTTTGGACCCAGCGGGACGCTCTCGATGCCGTGCTGGGCACTCAAAGTCCTTCGGTTGCCCGGCCCCGAATTGCGACTATCGGTGGGTCAACAGCGCCGGCGACTGTGCAGCGAGTCTGACCGCTTTTCTGGCAGGAGTAACCGCAAAGACTCTGCAAAGCAACACATAAGACGTCGGCACCCAGATCTCGTGGGCCACGCGGTTTTGTCGCTCCCGCCGACCACGGAATCGTCCAGCCCCTCATCGAGCGATGCTGGGTCTGGGCTGGATTCGAGCCCATCGCCAGCTCCGATGCTTGTCACCCCTCCCATCCTTCAGCCGCTTCAAGATTTCACCGACTTATGGCCACCTGAGCCGACCTTTTACTATACCGAGAACCAACCCCAAGACTGGCCGCCGTACGAGCCGAACTGACGGAATATGGTCCCGATATTTGCATCTGGTCTGTCACTGTTCCTCGAATTTGCTTCCATCTGCAGTGCTGTGCTTCCCAGCAACGATCGGATGCAGTTTTCCTTCGAGGTTCTTTACCATATGTACCGTCTATGTAGTTTCCTATGCCATCGTATGCCCATGACCAAAATTAAGTATCGGGGAGCCCGATTGTGTGGTAGCCCAGAGTGTTCTACGTTTTGGAGGTATTTGTCGCATTGTGTGCGACTTCAGCTCCCAACCCGTCAGCTCCCCTCTATCATCGACCCATCTAACAGCCCCACCTCATCTCCTGCCTCCTTCGCCCACGGGACCGCAATCTATCCGCCCGAACATGGTACCGAGCGCAGAACGACAATCTGTGAGTTCGGCTTCAAGCCTTCATCCCATCCAAATGGACGCTCCCTCTGTGCATCGCCGTTTTGACTGGGCCTCCCTTCCCTTCATGCTCGGTGCTTCCCTGCTGACTGGTCCTCCCTTCAGATCTAAGCTCACTCACTACCCACTCGACTACCGCCTTCTCTCATCCGGAGGATCTCCTTCATTTGAAACTAACCCTGCTCCCTCGCCTCAGCACCATCGGCCCATCGCTCATCACAGTCCCGACAACCGTCCACATCTCTTCGGGCCACACAAGGACGGAACACCGAACAGCCACCCGATGGTGAAGCCTACGCAGGCCCAGACGGGTCCTCTGAGACCGTTTCACCAAGTACCGTCCCCTCCTCGTCATCGGATCCTACCAACACCCCAGCCGTCGGCGTCGACCCCTTCATGGCCACAATAAGGACGAGGCCTCCACTACAACAGCCATTAGGCATACCTACGGAGTACGTACCCGCCGTTCGGAACAGTCGGACAGGAGAGAACAGCGCCCTTTGGAGGATGAAGAACTGGGAGGGGCTGCACGTCGTCCCATCTCGGCGGTGTCAACATCAGTCTTGGATCTCAATGAGCCACATTCTCCCAAGGCGTAGCATTCGCCCTTCGATTCTAGTGCGTACACATCTCCATTCACTGCCGCTAAGCGCCAGACGGAATCAGATCGACGATTTTAATGGTAACCGATCGTTGATTTCGTTTTAGGCGGTTTGCGGGCGATGTGTCAATCCTCATGGCGGTCGTTCCATGTGTTCTCGCTATGGGTAAGTAATATGTAGCTGTCTACCGTACTAGTGCTAATCGAATGTTTACCCAACGAAGTCTGAGACACCATCGCCCAGTACACAATGGCCTCGCCAGCAATGAACTGTCCCTACGCCCCGGCGACACCTTCTTCAAAGCTCCCCACAGCGCCATCTTGGTGTGATCTTCGTGACCTTGGTTGATATGCACTAGCGTTTTTGGAAAGGTGTCTGACAACCAGCGACGATGACGACGACGACGGCGCCAATGTTGGGCGAAGCGGGCCCGAGGACAGGACGTCGCTGCAAGAAGCAGGCGTTAGTGGCCATCTGATTCTGGCATATCAGGAGAGACCTACCTAGGATGATCCAATCCAGCACACTCGGGATCTAGCCGTCTCAGAGCTCATCAGGCAGCGACCTGTTCGATGGGCAGCGCACCCTCGCCCCTATACCCGGTCATCCAGAAGCTTACGCGGTCGTTGCAGCTCCGCTGTCCTATGGTCGTGATTTTCCCGGTCGCGGCGTAAGCTTTACGCGCGGGAGAGGGAGATCGAACGCGACGAACGCGAGCGTTGGAGCGTTGTCGCCCGAAAGGAAGTGATGGACGTCCGCGTGAAGGTTGGAGGTTGAATGAAGCAGAAGCTATCTCTTGGTCGGGTTTGATTGGCCAGGCAAGTGCCTTTGGTCATCGATGCCGGAATGTTGCAGTTGGGATTGAAACGGAGCGGGGGTGAATAGGTACGAGGAGGCGTGACGGCGTTGATCGGTCAGACGACGGGGGCATCGGGACAAAAGAAGACGTAGATCATACTGAAGACGCGTCTAGTGGGCCCAATTAGTCCAGCTTCAGGACGACGCAGGTACGATTAGCCGGCTCGCAGTCCTATTAGGCAATCTGAACCGCGTTTACCTCGCAGACATACATGGAACGTGATCTATCGACATCGAATACAGTACTCTGCACTGGAATAAGAGCAAAAGAATGAGGAAAATATCGTTGACGAGGATGGGCAGTTGGTGGTGGAGTACAGTCCAGGACGAGACGGTCATAACCCGAGATGTGGACAATACTCCGGAAGAATCGCTCAGACACTGCACCGCACTACTCAGCAGGAACCGAATAAACCTTACTAGGCCACCCCACGTTAACCGCTGTGACCCTTGCGTGCTACCACCATGATCCCAACGAAGACGCGTACTTCCCAGACGACACGGTGTGGTTTATATTTACCTTTCCCAATGCACACAATTTTTTGCTCTACGAGCTCAAATGTGACGTGGAGTGGCAAAGCCGCACGTACTTATGGGGATTGGTGGGCGAAAGTTTTGAGTCTTCCAGAGAACAACCACAGTTAGGCTCAGGGCGTGAGAACATTGCGTAACGACCCAAAGTCGCTCGCCTGCTACAGGAACAGATGTTCTTCAGACTTTTCCTAATGAAGTACTACCTGGACCTCATTTGTGGTATGAGATGTCTGCCACCATTTTGGCTTCGAGTGGTGTGAAAGCCGACAGGTGAGACTCATACACCGGTCCCGGACGTTTTGTTTGACGCATTCGCTTGGGAAGACCCAAAAAATAATGTGCCTGCTATGTAATGGCACTCACCTATCTGAAGATCGAACAGGTATTCACCCTCTGCATCCGAAAGGTCGTTATACCTCTACCACCGGTTCACCTAGCCAGTAGGGTTCGCCAAGGCGATGATATCACGATTCCCAGGCGCCGGGTTCCCCGTGATAGGTGTAATATTCCTGATCAGAGTATCAATTGCTGACAGCTAGATTAGATCGACCATGGCCGCATACTTGGGAGTTTGAGTTGTGGCGGACCGTCTATCCGGCTGGACAGTGGCTGTGCTAACTTAAATATGGCCGCTCGGGAAAAGCCGGTCCGGCATTCGGCAACTATTTACATGTCCGCTCGCAATGCACCTCCTTCAGAGCACCCAGACAATATCATGACGCCCTCCACCTTCCATAAGATAAAGATGAGCCATTCGCGTCCTTTTGTTCATCGAGAACCAGAGTGATATCACTGGTCGAGGCGCCTGCCGGGCACTGAGAACCTGAAGTGAGATTCAACCGCATACCCTCTGTCGACCGTCAACCGTCGATGACTCATAAAGATGAGTATAAGTACTGAAACTCAGATCGTCGATAGCAACAGAACAATGATAACCGATGACCAAAAACTCTGGAATGACCCGCATATCAAAGACTACTTGGAACAAGAGCTAGAATTCGCGAACGCCTTCGCTGACAAAATCGTTCAAAAATACCCGGACTGGAAGTCTCCACCAACCCTGCACACATACCCCGGATCTTTTCTTGGGGTGTTCTTTACCACAATAACGGGCTGAAAGAATATAGCTTCACCAAATTCTGAAGAAAACGGGCTGGAGCGGGATCAAGAAGTCAGCGACGATTCAGACGATTCAACATACGAAGAAGATTGTACGCCTACGTCACTCTACCAGTGGTAGGTTTCTTCGAATTTACTTCTCGCGCCTGATCCGCAGTATGAGTAGGCATCTCATGCTTGTCGGCGTCTAGGGCCTATCTCTACTTGAGGTCTGTTCTTGTTACCCCTGACTGGTCAATGGCGAGCAGCATGACGAACTTGCAACTAGGTGAGACAGTTCAGTTACATTTACGTTAATCCGTCTTCTCACCTATCCCTCAGAATGTTTCGGACTCAGCACTATGATGCCGAGCTTTTTGGATCGGGTTCCCGAAATGCGTATCCTCCCGCCGAGGATTTCGTGTCCCCGTCTCTACCTCGGCTCCCGAGAGTTCAAAGACGGCCAGCTCAGCGTTAATCCACCAATTACCTCCCGAAATACTCTTCGACATATTCATTCGAGCACGCGACGGGTTGCTGTATCTCCCCATCGTTGTTTCCCATGTCGACTCTCGCTTCCGCGCTATCGCAGAGTCCACCGCCGTACTGTGGGCTAGGATTAATATCAACCTCCCGCTTCCCCTCGCTTCACTATATCTCAAACGCCCCAGTAACGCGCTACTGGATATTCAAATCGACCTCTGGAATAGAGGTTTCCACGACAACGCGCCATCGCGGCGGCTCCGTGCCTTCTTGTCCTTGGTTGCGGACCCGGCCGCGGCGTTTTCTTAAACCATTGGACTTTCCGGTCGTGTTTCCAACTCACTTGCAGGAGTTGTCCCGACAGGCCCGTCGGTCGCGAGACTGGGTCACGGCTTTTCCGGAGCCATTGGCGGGGCTGAAGTCGCTGTGTTTGGCCAACACCAAGCTATTCATTTCGAATCTTCTCATCGTCCTCGTCAAACTAACGAACCTCAAAACATTGGTCATCCAGGACTGCACGACTGAGCAAGAACCCAGCCGCGGCACCGTCCACCGTGACCCTCCCAAACCTCACGACGCTTCAATACGTTACACTCAGCGACAAATCCATTTCCTCCATCCAGCCAGCCCTTCTCAGTCCCAAAATCACTTCCTTAAAAAGTTCGGTATGATTATGATATCAGGAACTGGCTCGGCCGGGCACGGACTCTTGGGGCGTTACTCCGCGCGAGCCCGCAACTTGAGAGTCCGGATCTCTGTGACTGTGTGATCGAGCAGCCGGGTTGGAGATAGGCGTTCGGTGAAGCCAGATCTCTGAAACACTTGTGTCTGCTCTCATGTGATCGGAGAACAACAATCTCAAGGCCCTTTTGGACCTCGCCGTTGGGGAGGGTTTCGAACAGGATTTCCTCCCTCATCTCGAACATCTTGTCTTGGATAATGTTTTTCAGCTTATGACGAAGGATTTCAGGCAAATCATCACACACAGGCCAGGCCTCCGGTTTCTGGAGCTGCGTGGGCGGGATGGGTCGAACGTCGCAGACAACGACGTCCAGTTTATCCGTCAATCTGTCGAACGCTTCATTCTGGAGACGTTCTACAAAGAATCGGGCGGATTGGAGGAAAAAGAAGAGGATGAAGACAACGAGGAGGGGAGCAGCTTTGGTACACCATCCGAAGGATCATGGCTATCAGGGGACGAGGACATATGCCTTCGGTAGGAAGGTAGTCGGCGAACTTACCCGGAAGGTCCATTCATATTCTTCAGGCTCTCACTAGTACATAGATATCAATACGTGTATTAAATGGATTATTCATGTCCAATGAAGGGATATGATCAAAAATTCTCAACGAACCCCGGCAGCTTAGGCTGTCGGCTATATATGCTCTTTGCGGTCCTTACTTCCCCTCTCGCGAGTTTCTAGGGGCGCTTGGTAAACCAACTACTTGAATCTCACCAGGAATCACAAGAGGCGAGCAGGGTGAATCAAGGCTAAATCAGTTTTGATCCACTAGGGGAGGTCCGGAATACGAACATGTGAAGGATATGTACATGTGGGAAATCACCCCCCATGTCTAGCGTGCGTCCAAATCCGGAAAACGGAAACAATCCCCTCAACAGCAATCAAACTGACTAGCCAATCATAGCCGGGATCTAGGCATTGTGTTGCGCTTTTGAAACTATCCCGGACATAGTGTGTTCTTTCTCACACATCATCGACGTGTTCTGGGTCAGAACATTATCACCCTTCCCTTGTGTGACTAGCGTAGCGGAAGATCAACTATGTAAAACCGCGCCTGACTTTTCTTTCCCTCTTATCGCCTATTCTTCGAAGGACACTTCGGAAAATCCATCGTGTCCCTCCACTTTTCGTACTCCGACGGGCGCCCTCTTCTCAACCAGAACCTGGGTCTCTTTTCCGCCGGTTATTTCATCCTGCCGTCAATGTGGAAAGGCTCTTGCTGTGGGTCGTTTCGTCTCTCCACTTCCGTTCCCTGCTCGCATTTTTGACATCATGGTGTACAATACGTCTAGACTCCTATTGGTCTTCGTCGACATACTACAATAAGACACAGTGTGACGATGAATCCCAGTCCATCGCCAGATTCATTGCCCGTAACTCCCTCCATCCTTCAGCCACAGCTATATCATGGGCCGCTCAATTGAAGAACGTATTGCTCTTCCCAGTATTCGCGTCAATTTATGAGCCGTATCCAGCAGTTATCAACATGCTGTGCAAGGAGAAACGGCTGCCGGGTCTTGAGAACGTGAAGTGAGATTCAGCCGCAGATCCTCCGTCCACCGTCCACCGTCGATGACTCATAAAGATGGGTGTAAGTACTGAAAATCAGATCGTCGATAGCAACAGAGCAATGAAAATCGATGACCAAAAACTCTGGAATGACCAGCATATCGAAGACTACTTGGAACAAGAACTAGAATTCGCGAACGCCTTCGCTGCCAGAATCGTTCAAAGATACCCTCACTGGAAGTCTCTACCAACATACACCACTTATCCCGCGTCTTTTCTTGGGATTCTGTTTGCCATACTAACGGATTGGAAGAAGATAATCTCACCAAACGCTGAAGAAAACGCGCTAAAACAAGATCAAGAGGTCCGCGAAGATTCAAACGATTCTGCATACCAAGAGAATTGTACGCCCACATCACTCTACCGGTGGTAGGTTTTCGAATTTATTGTTCTCGTGCCTGGTCCGCGGTATGAGTAGGCCTGTAATGCTTGTCGGCATCTAGGGCCTACCTCTACTTGAGGTCCGGTCCCGCTACGTTTGATTTGGTTGATGGCGAGCAGCTCGACGAACTTGCAGCTAGGTGAGACATTTCAATTACATTAATTTCAATCTGCCTCCTTACCTATCTCTCAGGATGTTTCGGACTCAGCACTATGATACCGAGCTTTTTGGCTCGACATCTCGAAATGCGTATCCTCCTGCCGAGGATCTCATGTCCCCGTCGCTATCCCCAGCTCCCGAATATGCAAAGATGACCAGCTCAGCTTTAATCCACCAATTGCCTTCCGAAATACTCTCCGACATATTCATTCGAGCACGCGACGGGTTGCTGTACCTCCCCATCGTTGTTTCCCATGTCGACTCTCGCTTCCGCACAATCGCAGAGTCCACCGCCTTACTGTGGGCTAGGATTGATGTCAACCTCCCGCTTCCCCTCGCTTCACTATATCTCAGACGTTCCAATAATGCGCTACTGGATATTCAAATCGACGTCTGGGACGGAGGTCTCTGGCAAAACGGGGCATTGCGGCGGCTCGATGCCTTCTTGGCCTTGGTTGCGGACCATCGAAACCGCATCGTTTCGCTCAGCATGTCGGCCTTCCAACCGGAGCCAGTCGATCAGATGGTACAGGTCATGATGATGGAGTCGGGATCGACCTATCATCAGCTACGCCGGTTAGACACAGGGTGTCCTATCTGGGTTAGCGCAACCCATGGTCAGTTGAGGCGTGTCTCTGAACGATTGGAATGTCCGGTGGTGGTTCCGCCTCGATTGCAGGAGCTGTCCCTACGGGGCCGTCGGTCGCGAAACTGGGTCACGGCGTTTCCGGAGCCATTGGGGGGGCTAAAGTCCCTGTGTTTGGTCAAAAATCCTGGGCTAGTCCTTTCGGATGTTCTCAACGTCCTCGCCAAGCTACCCAACCTCGAAACATTAGTCATTCAGGACTGCGCCACTCAGCAAGCCCCAGCCGCGGCACTCTCCACCGTGACCCTCCCAAACCTCACGACGCTTCAATACATCGCACTCAGCGACAAATCTATTGCCTCAATGCAGCAATCACTTCTCAGTCCCAACCTTACTTCATTAAAAGTGTGGTATGATTACGATATCACGAACTGGCCCGACCGAGCACGGCCTCTTGGGGCGTTACTCCAAGCGAATCCGCGACTAGAGAGTCTGGATCTTTGTGGCTGCGTGATCGAGCAACCGGGGTGGGGGGACACGTTCGGCGAAGCCAGATCGCTGAAGTACTTGCGTCTGCTCTCATGTGAATCGGAGAACAATAATCTCAAGGCCCTTTTGGAACTCGCCGCTGGGGAGGGTGTCGAGCAGGATTTCCTCCCTCATCTCGAACATCTTGTCTTGGATAACGTTTTCCACCTTACGACGAAAGATATCAGGCGAATGGTTACACATAGGCCAGTACTCCGGTTTCTAGAGTTGCGGGGGTGGGATGGGTCCAACGTAGCAGACGACGACGTCCAGTTTATCCGCCAATCTGTTGAATGCCTCGTTCTGGAGACATTCTACAAAGAACCGGGCGCTTTGGAGGAACATGAGCATGAAGAGAACGAGGAGTGGAGCAGCACAGGCACACCATCCGAAGGATCATGGCTATCAGGGGACGAGGAACAGTGCCTTCGTCCGGCCGGGAGGGGCGGTGCGGGTAGGTAGTCGGCGAACTTGCCCTGGAAGGTCCATTCATATCGTTGAGGGTCTCACTCGTACATCAAGACAATACGTGTATGAAATAGCTTATTAAAGTCAGGTGGAGGGATATGAGCGAACGTTCGTAATGAATCCCGGCAGCTTAGGCTGCCGGCGATGCTCTTTGCAGTCCTTACTTCTCCTATCGTGAGTTTCGAGGGATACCTGGTAAACCAAACGCGTGAATCGCCCGAGGAAGCACAAGAGCCGAGCAGGACGAATCAAGGTGATAAATCGTTATAGTTTTTGGCAGATTCATAGTTTACAACGTGTTGGCCGGCGGAGGATAAACAGTGGCAAGCCGCGTCTGACTTTTGTTCCCCTTCCATCGCATAGTCCTGAAAGAGCACTTCGGAAAATCCATCGCGTCCCTCCACTTTTCGTACTCCGACAAGCGCCCTCTCCCCAACCAGAGCCTCGGTCTACTTTCCACAGGTCATGTTATCTTGCGTTCAATGTGGAAAGGCTCTTGCTGTGGGTCGTCTCGTTTCTCCATTTTACGTTCGTTGCTCGCATTGCTGACATTCTGGTGTACGATACCTCCAGAGTCCTACGGGTCTTCGTCGACATATCAACACACAGTAAGCTCAGGCTGCTCGATTTATGCCAGTTTGGACACCAATAACTCACCCCTTTCGCCGAAGGCACGAGCAAAGCGACTATCACGAATGTGAATGCGGGAAGCGATTTCTCGACCCGGCAGGACGCTCCAGATGTCGTACTGGACATTCCAGATCGTTTGGATGCCCAGTTCGTGGTTGCGGTTATCGGTAGGTCCATGGTGCTCGCATCCTAGGTCCATCATGTCTAACCGCTTCCCGATAGGAGCAAACGCAAAGACTCTGCAAAGCAACATATGCGCCGTCGGCACCCAGACCAGGCGGAACAGGAAGTCGTGACGCTCCCGCCGAGGCTGGGATCTTCGAGCGGCTCATCGAGTGACGATGGGTTTGGACTTGATCCCAGTCCCTCTCCAGATCCTTCGCCTGTCACTCCTTCCATCCTTCAGCTCCAGCTATACATCAATGGCTTATGGCCCTCTCAGCCGAACTTCTACTATCCAGAGACTTCATCCCAGGCCTGGCCAGCGTATGAAAACCCGAATCAGTGAGATATTGATCCCGATGTTTATATTTGGTCTGCAACTCCCCGAAATTGCTTCCACTGCAGCGCGGTGATGAGCCCAGCGACGAGCGACGTAGCCTTCCTCCGAAGTTCTCTACTATTCGTGCTCTCTGTGTAATTTTTTATCCTATCCTAGGTTCATGACGAAATTCAAGTATTAGTGAGCCCGATTTTGTGGAAGCCCAGACTGATCTACGTTTTGGAGATATTTGTCACCTTATGTACGCTCGCGTTGGTCTACTCCCCGATACCCTTCTACCATCCACGCATCCAACATTCGCTGTTCATCTTCCCTACTCGTCGCCCGCAGGGGCATCGATCTATCCCACTGAATAGACACTGGATGGAGGAGCAAAAGCTGTGAGTTCGATCTAAAGCATTCATTCCATCCAAACGGACGCTGAATCTGGCATCGCCGTTTCGACTGGCCTCCCTTTCCTTGATGCTTCATGTATCCTCGTTGACTGCGCCTTTTTTCGGATCCTGGACCAAACCTACCCACTCGACCACCGCCCTTTCTCGTCCGGAAGATCCAACGATTTGAAACGGACCGTGCACCCCGCACGCATCACCATCGGCCCAGTCGCAGCACCGGCCCATTTTCCCTCTCGACCTCTGGGATAGAATACGGCACAATCAGCCCGATGATGAAACCTACACAGGCCGCGTTCCAAGACCTTTCCTACCAGTGTCATACCCTCCTTCGTCATCGTCGTTCTGCCAACATGCACCGAGTCGCCGCCGACCACTAGCCCATGGAATTGCGGAACCTCGGCTGTCTCCCGCCCTCTTCGCATGGCCACTCCAGCTTCCACTTCCTTCCGCTCGCCATACGTCCCTGCTCGACGACAGATCGAGCTCGCATCCGCCTACACCTCCGCCACCATGGCGTTGACACCGGGTGCACGCGTCGTCATGTGAGGAACAGAGGACCAATCCCCCTCCACCACGGCAACCACGACGTGTACATTGGAAGTTGCCCTCGCCTTCCAGAATGGTCGAGCGCTGGACGGCAGCACCCGCCGGAGGATGAACCAACTGGGAAAGACCTCATGTCCACCGTCTCGCTGGTGCCGGTATCACTTTCATCTCGACTGACACGCACTCTCAAACGCAGTATTTACCCCGCGATACATGTGAGCACACATCGACCTTACTGCCGCTAGGCGCCGTACGGAACCAAATCGTGAATTCTAATAGCAACTGATCCGGTCGATTTACTCTTAGACGCTCGTGGGCGAATGCAATTCAGTCTTTATGACGGTATTTACATGGGTCTGCAATATGGGTAAGCATCTGTAGTGGTCTTTAGCATTAGTGCTCATCGAAGTTTTGCCCGATAAAGGTTGGGATTCCATGCTCGTTGCACGGTGGTAACGAATGCCCTCATCAGCAATAAATCATTCCTACGCACCGGCAGCCCAGTCGACAAGTCACCCCGGAGCACCTTCCGAGTGCGTTCCTCGCGGCCGTGGTTGTTGTGCACCGATATCCTTGAAACGACGTACCGCGACGATGGAAAGGATGCCTGTACTGGGAGGCGAAGCGGGAACGCAGAACAGCCGTCACTACAAGAAACAGTCGTTACTGGCTATCTGGGTTTAGCATATCAGGAGACGGCCACTTAGGACGACTCAATCCAGCAGGCTCAGGACGCAGCAGTCTCTGTGCGAGTCGGTAGTGAGCTCATGGACTGCTAGGGCCCCCTTACCGCCCTACTCCGATCTTTTCGGACCTCTACACGGTTGCTGCGGCGCCACCAGCTCATGATTTTCATCTTATGGTCAGAGTGCAAGCAGAGGGAGATGAACGTGGCGAAGGCGAGGGTTGGAGAGCTGTCGCCCAAAGGGAAATGATGGCGCCGACTGGAAGGTTGGAAGAAGATTTAGACGGGAGCTGCCTCTTGAACATGCTCGATCGGTTGAGGATGGGCTCACTTTTGTCGACGCCGGAATATTGTAGTTGGGATTGAAACCAGTGGGGGTGAATGTGTGCCGTGCTTGATGACCGCCTTGATTGGCCTGACGACGCGAGTCCCGGGCTAGATTACGTGTTGATTATACTAATAGAGTGTAAAGCGAGCCGAATAAATCCAGCTTCATGACTAGGAAGACGATTAGCTACGCGAGGGACAAATTGGGAGAGGGAACCGCGTTTACCTCGCACATACCCGTGAAACACGATCTATGAACTTCGGGTACAGAATTCTAGACCTAATAAAGCAGTATAAATGAGGAACAGATAGTTCATGAGGAGGGAAGGTTGATGGTACGGTGCAGTCCAGGACGAGACGGTCGTAACCCGGAGTGTGGACAATCCACCAGAAGAATCGTTTCGGCAAGGCACCCTTTGTAACACACAGCACTATCTCAGGTGTGACTCAAGTCAGGAACCGAGTAAATATTGGTATACCGCTCCACGCTTCGAGCCGCAACCCGTACATACTAACGCAATTATCCCGTTAACGAGGACACGTTCCAAGAGGACACGGTCGAGTTCACATTCTTTCCAATGCACAGACTTTGCTTCCCAAGGTTTCAAAGTTCGCGTGAGGTTGAAAAGCCACACTAACTTATATATGGGGCTAGGTGGGTGAAAGTTGGAGTCTTCTTGAGAACAACCACCTTTAACTTCAGGGCGTGAGAACTCGCGACATCCAACCACGTGTGGCCCACCCGGATTCGCTCCTCTGCCACTGGGTTGGGCGTTGGGCTACTTGCATTTCGTTATTGGGTTAAATATCTGCCATAGCCATCATTTGGCTTCAGGTTCGTGTGAGCTCAAATCCGACTCCCAAGGCTCGCTCCTCCGCTCCCGAGTGTTTTGACGCCTTCGCTTTGGAAGAGCGAGTAGTGAGTGGGCCTATTGGAATCGACCAAGATTTAAAACAAGTGTTCATGCTCTGAGAAGCTTTTGTAGTCAAGAGGCAATCTCGAGGTTAGGAAAAAAGGTGACTACGAAAGCAAATTAGAGCCGAAGGGTCAATCGTGTGACTAGAAAACTCAAACATACTCGTGGCCAACCCCTGGGAGATCGCCAACGCGATGACGTAGTAACTCCCAGGCCTTGGGTTCCTTCAGCAAAATCTGTGTGGTAGCTGTCATGTCCATCCCCTCCAGCCAATACATTCAAGTTGTAACATTGGTGCCTGGGAAGAGTCGGCCCGGCGTTCCGCCATTACGCAACCTCCACCGACGTTCGGCCACCGCTGCGACGGAACTCTCCTCAAGGTAGTATTATAGCACTTCACACCTACAATGTGACGATGAGGATGTCGTCCCGCCTCTTTATTCGTATACGATACTCTCTTTGCTGATGGCCTGACGATCGCAGAGCCCCCCTGGTCTTCGTCGACATAGCAAGCGGCCTGACTTGTGCCAGTTCGGAACCCAATAGCTGACGTTTTCTCGCCCAAGACACGAGCAAAGTGAATATCATGAGGGAAGCAGTTTCTGGATCCGGCGGCTCGGTCACAACGCGATGATGTCACATTCCCCAGGCACCGGGTTCCCCCGCGACGGTAGGTGTAATATTCTGAGTCTCGATTAGAGTACTGGGGACGAGATTGGATCGACCATGGCCACTTAATTTATATGGTAGACCATCTATCCGGCTGAATCGTGGCCGTGCTGAGTGCTAACCTCGTAAATCCGTGCTCTCGGGGAGACTCGGTTCGGCAGATCGGCAACTATGTATTTTACATGTCCCCAGCAATGCAACTTCAGAGCACCCCGACAATATTATGAAGCCCTACAACTCCAATACGATAAATAGAAAACCATTCGCGTCGTTTTGTTCATCCAAAACCAGAGTGATGCTGGTCGAGGGAGCTGCCGGGCACTGAGACCGGGAAGTGAGATTCAAGCGCAGACCCTCCGTCGACTGTCAACCGTCGATGACTCATTAAGATGGGTATAAGTACTGAAGATCAGATCTTTGATAGCCACAGAACAATGAAAATAGATGACCAACAACTCTGGGATGATCAGCATATCAAAGACTACTTGGAACAAGGGCTAGAAGTCGCGAACGCCTTCGCTGACAAAATCGTTCAAAAATACCCTAACTGGAAGTCTCAAGCAGCCCAGTACACCTACACTGGATCCCTTCTTGGGGTGTTCTTTGCTACACTAACGGATTGGAAGAAGATAACCCCGCCAAATCCTGAAGAAAACGCGCTGGAGCGGGATCACGAAGTCAGCGACGATTCAAACGATTCAACATACGAAGAAGATTGTACGCCTACGTCACTCTACCAATGGTACCTTTTTTTTGAATTTATTGTTCTCGCGCCTGGTCCGCAGTATGAGTAGGCCTATAATGCTTGTCGGCGTCTAGGGACTACCTCTACTTGAGGTCCGTTCCCGCTGCCTATAATCTGGTCGATGGCGAGCGGTATGATGAACTTGCAGCTAGGTGAGACTTTCCAATTACATTGATGTTCATCTATCTTCTCACCTTTCTCTCAGAATGTTTCGGACTCAGCGCTGCGATGCCGAGCTGAGGCCCGGCGGCAGGGGCAGGTAGGTAGTCGGCGAAATGGCCTGGAAGGTCCATTCACACAGTTTAGGCTCTCACTCGTACATAAGGCAATACGTGTATGACCTAGCTTATTCCTGTCAAATGGAAGAATATGAGCAAACGTCTCAATGAATCCTGTCGGCGATGCTCTTTACGGTCCTTACATCCCCTGTCGTAAGTTTCTAGGGATGCTGGGAGAACTAAATACGCGAATCACATGAGGAATTACAAGAGTCGAGCGGGACGGACCAGGGTGATACATCGTTACCGTTTTTGGCAGATTCATAGCGTATACACAACGCGTTGGCGGAGGATAAACAGTGGCAAGCCGCGTCTGACTTTTGTTCCCCTTCCATCGCTTAGTCTTCGAGGGCACTTCGGAAAATCCATCGCGTCCCTCCCCTTTTTGTACTCCGACAAGCGCCCCGTCTCCAACCAGAACCTCAGTCTACTTTCTACAGGTTATGTTATCCTGCCATCAATGTGGAAGGTCTCTTGCTGTGGGTCGTCTCGTCTCTCCATTTACGTTCGCTCCCCGCATCGCTGACATTCTGGGGTACAATATCTCCAGAGTCCAACGGGTCTTCGTCGACATATAAACACACAGTAAGCTCAGG
Source organism: Tulasnella calospora MUT 4182 (assembly GCA_000827465.1). Taxonomy (NCBI): domain Eukaryota; kingdom Fungi; phylum Basidiomycota; class Agaricomycetes; order Cantharellales; family Tulasnellaceae; genus Tulasnella; species Tulasnella calospora. Next base: position 105,193 of record KN823060.1, read on the forward strand.
CCGCTCGATTTATGCCAGTTCGGACGCAAATAACCGACCCCTTTCGCCGAAGGCACGAGCAAAGCGACTATCATGAGTGTGAATGCGGGAAGCGATTTCTTGACCCGGCCGGACGCTCCAGATGTCGTGCTGGACATTCCAAGTCGTTTGGATGCCCAGTTCGGGGTTGCGGCTATCGGTAGGTCCATGGTGCTGGCCTCCTACATGCATCACGTCTAATCGCTTCCCAATAGGAGCAAACGCAAGGACTCTGCAAAGCAACATATGCGCCGTCGACACCCAGATCAAGCGGAGCAGGAAGTCGTGACGCTCCCGCCGAGGATGGGATCTTCGAGCGGCTCATCGAGTGACGAAGGGGTCGGACTTGATCCCAGCCCCTCTCCGGATCCTTCGCTTGTCACTCCTTCCATCTTTCAGCCCCAGGTATACCTCAATGGCCTATGGCCTTCTCAGCCGAACTTCTACTATCCAGAGACTTCATCCCAGGCCTGGCCAGCGTACGAAAACCCGAATTAATGAGATATTGATCCCGATGTTTATATTTGGTCTGCAACTCCCCGAAATTGCTTCCAGCTGCAGTGCGGTGATGAGCGACGCAGCCTTCCTCTGAAGTTCTCTACTATTTGTGGTCTCTGTAATTTGCTATCCTATCGTAGGTCTATGACGAAATTCAAGTATGAGTGAACCCGATTGTGTGGAAGCCCAGACTGATCTACGTTTTGGAGATATTTGTCACCTTGTGTACGCTCGCGTTGGTCTACCCCCCGATAGCTACCTCTCTAACATCCACGCATGCAATATTCGCTGTTCAGTTTCTCTATCTGCCGTCCACAGGACACCGATCTATCCCACCAAATAGAGCACTCGATGTAGATGAGAAAGCTGTGAGTTCGACCTAAACTTCATCCCATCCAAACGGACGCTGAGCCTGGCATTGCCGTTTCGACTGGCCTCTCCTTTCTTAGGCTCTACTGCTTCTCCCTTCAATTTCTAGACCGCTACCCACCCACTCGACCGCCGCCACTTCCCGCCCGGAATATTCAACCATTTGAAACGGACCATGCTCCCTGCACGCATCACCGTCGGCCCACCATCCGTCGCAGTCACAGCACCTATCCATTTTCCCTCTCGACCTATGGGATAGAATACGGCACAACCACCCAATGGTGAAGCCTACGCAAGCCGAAGCCGCCCTCTGAGACCTTGTCTATCAGTGCCGTACCCTTTCTCATCGCCGGGTCAACACCCACCAAGTCGCCGTCTATCACCGATCCATGGGATTGCGGAGCCTCGGCAGCCTCCCGCTCTCTTCGCATGGGATTATAGCCATTCCAGTTTCCTCTTCCTTTCGTTCGCCATACGGCTCCGCTCGACAACAGATCAAACTCGCATCCGCCCACACCCCCCAGCCGCGGTGGCGGTGACAACGAGTGCACGCGTAGTCATGTTGAGAAAAGGGGACCAGCCCTCCACTACGGCAACCACGAGGCATAAATGGGAAGCTGCCCCGCCTTCCAGAACGGTCGAGCATGGAATAACAGCTCCAGCCAGAGGATGAACCAACTAGGAAAGACCTCACGTCCACCGTCTTGCTGATGTCAGTATCACTTCCATCTCAACGGGCACGCGCTCCGCCCAACGCCATATTCGCCCTACGATACAGGTGAGCACATATTTCGATTTACTGCCCCTAGACGCCGTACGGAACCAAATCGTGAATTTTAATAGTAACTGATACGTCGATTCACTTTTAGACGCTCGTGGGCGATTGCACTTGGGAGTCCTTATGAGGGCAGTTACACGGGTCTTCAACATGGGTAAGCTACTGTAGCAGTCTCTAGTATTAGTGCTCATCGAAGTTTTGGCCGATAAAGGTTGGGATGCTATGCCCGGTGCACGCTATTAACAAACGCCCTCATCAGCAATGCACTATCCCTACACACCGGCAACTCAGTCCACAAGTTCCCCGGAGCTTCTTCCTGATGCGCTCCTCGTGACCATGGTTGTTGTGCACCGATGTCTTTCGAAACAACGTACCGCGACGATGAAAAGGATGCCTGTATTGGGAGGGGAAGCGGGAACGCAGGAAGGACGTCACTGCAAGAAACAATCGATCTCTAATGGTCATCTGGATTTAGCGTATCAGGAGAGGTCCACCTGGCACGACCCAATCTAGCAGGCAACAGTCTCTGTGCGAGTCGGATAGCGAGCTCCTGGACTGCTAGGGCTCTCTTACCGCCCTACTCCGATCTTCTAGGACGTCGGCGCGGACGTTGCGGCGCCATCAGCTCATGATATCATTTTCATCGTCGAGGTACAGGCAGAGGGAGATCGACCGCGACAAACGCGAGCGTTGGAGAGTTGTCGCCCGAACGGAAATGATGGCGCCCACGCGAAGGTCGGAGGAATATTTAGACGGCAGCTAGCTCTTGGGCGTGTCTGATCGATCGAAAGCGGGCTTCCTTTTGTCGATGCCGGAATGCAGTTGGGATTGAAACTAGTGAGGGCGAATGTATGCCGTGAGGGATGACGGCCTTGATTGGTTAGACAACGCGAGTCCCGGGCTAGAATAGGTGCTGATTTTGCTAATAGAGTATAAAGCGAGCTCAATTATTCCAGCTTCGGGAGTAGGAAACGATTAGCTAGCGCGAGTGACAAGCTGGGAAGGGGAACCCCGTTTATCTCGCACACACCCGTGAAACGCGACCCCCCAACATCGGGTATAGCATTCTAGGCTGCATAAAGCAGTATTAATGAGGAAAATTTGGCTCATGAGGAGGGAAGGTTGGTGGCACGGTGTAGTCCAGGATGAGACGGTCATAACCCGGAGTGTGGACAATTCACAAGACGATTCGCTTCGGCAAGGCACCCTTTGTACGCACAGCACTATTTCAAGTGTGACTCTATTCAGGAACCGAGTAAAACTTTCCACGCTTTGAGTCGCAACCTTTGCATGATAAGCGACCATCCGAACGAGGACATGCTCCTAGAGGACACGATATAATTCACATTCTTACCAACGCGCACGCTTTTGCTTCCCTATGTTCACAGTTGGCGTGGAGTTGAAAAGCCACGTATACTTATATACATGGGGCTAGGTGGGTGAAAGTTCGAGTCTTCTTGAGAACAACCACCTTAAACTTCGGGCCGGCGTGAGAACTCACGACATCCATCCACGTGGCCCCTCCAAGCCGCTCCTCTTCCCTGCCTCTGCCACAAGACCAGAAGTCGGACTGCTTGCATGTCATTATTGGGAATTAAGGATCTGCCACCATTTTACTTCAGGTTCGTGTGAGCTCAAAGTCGAGGCTCGTTCCTCCCCCCCTGAACGTTTGACGCGTTCGCTCTAGAAGAGCGAAGGAGAGGGAGTAGCGAGTAAGCCTACCAAGATTAAACAGAAGGTTGATTATGAACGGCTTTCACGCTCTGAGAAATTTTTGCAGTCAAGAGGCATCTCCCGGAGATGGCAAGGGCGGGTGGCGCGTTGTGAGGGACCTTAGTAGTTTGTTTGGGATACGGTGACTACGAAAGCATATTAGAGCCGAAGGGGAAGGGTCAGTCGTATGACTACAAAACCCAAACCTACTCGTCGAAAAATTGCTGGAGATCGCTTTTTAGACTTACGATGACCGCTGAGTCCCGCTAGTCTTCGTGGACATATTAACTCGCAGGAAGCGGCCTGATCCGTGCCAGTACGGAATCCAATAGCTGACGTTTTCTCGCCTAGAGCATGAGCAAGGTGAATATCATGAATGCGAATGCGGGAAGCGGTTTTGGGCTCCGGCGGCTCGCTCACGATGCCGTGCTGGGCATTCCAAGAGAGAGATCTCCAACGAGATGATGTCACAATTCTCGGGGATCGGGTCCCCCTGCGATGGTAGGTGTAATATTCCGAGTCTCGACTAGAGTACTGCTGACTGGGACCATCTATCCAGCTGATTAGTGGCTGTGCTAAGTGCCCACGTTCGTAAACCCGGGCTCTCGGGGAGAGTCGGTCCGGCGCTCGGCGACTACGTATTTTACATGTCCCCCGCAATGCAACCCCTTCAGAGCACCTAGACGATATTATGACGCCCTAAACCTCCCATACGATAAAGAGGAAACCATTCCCGTCTTTTTGTTTATCCATAACCAGAGTGATACTGGTCGAGGCGGCTGCCGGGCACTGAGAACGTGAGTGAGATTCAACCGCATGCAGACCCTCCGTCGGCCGTCAACCGTCGATGACTCATAAAGATGGGTATAAGTACTGAGAATCAGATCGTTGATAGCCACAGAACAATGGAAATCGATGACCAACAGCTCTGGGATGATCAAAGACTACTTGGAAGTTGGAACAAGAGCTAGAATTCGCGAACGCCTTCGCTGACAAAATCGCTCGAAAATACTCTTGCCGGAAGTCTTCACCATCCCAGTACACTTATACCGGGTGTTTTCGTCAGATTTATTTGCCATACTAACGGATTGGAAAAAGATAATCTCATCAAACCCTGAAGAAAACGCGCTGGAGCAGGATCAAGAAATCAGCGACGAGTCAAACGAATCTGCATACCAAGAGAATTGTACACCCACATCACTCTACCGGTGGTAATTTTTTCGAATTTACTGTTCTCGTGCCTGGTCCGCAGAATGAGTAGGCCTATAATGCCTGTCGGCGTCTAGGGCCTACCTCCACTTGAGGTCCGTTCCCGCTACCTTTGATCTGGTCGATGGCGAGCAGCTTGACGAATTTGCAGCTAGGTGAGACATTTCAATTACATTTGTGTCAATCTGGCTTCTCACCTATTTCTCAGAATGTTTCGGACTCAACACTACGATGCCGAGCTTTTTGGCTCGGGATCTCGAAAACGCGTATCCTCCTGCGGAGGATCTCGTCTCCCCGTCTCTATCCCCAGTTCTCGGCAAAGACGGTCAGCTCAGCTTCAATATACCATTTGCCTTCAGAAATACCCTCCGACATATTCATTCAAGCACGCGACGGGTTGCTGTACCTCCCCATCGTTGTTTCCCATGTCGACTCTCGCTTCCGCACTATCGCGGAGTCCACCGCCTTACTGTGGGCTAGGATTGATGTCAACCTCCCGCTTTCCCTCGCCTCGCTATATCTCAAACGCTCCAAGAATGCGCTACTGGATATTCAAATTGACGTCCGGGATGGAGGTCTCCTGAAGAACGCGGCATCGCGGCGGCTTCACGCCTTCCTGGCCTTAGCTGCGGATCATCGGGAGCGCATCATTTCGCTCAGCATGTCGGCCTTTCAACCGGAGCAAGTAGATGAGATGGTGGAGGTTATGATGGTGGGGCCGAAATCGACCTATCCTCAGCTACGCAGATTAGACACAGGGTGTCCCATTTGGGTTAGGATCATCCCGCCGCTGCTTTTCCTTGAACCGTTGGAATATCCGGTCGTGGTTCCACCTCAATTGCAGGAGCTGTCCCTACGGGGCCGTCGGTCGCAAAACTGGGTCACGGCGTTTCCGGGGCCATTGGCGGGGCTGAAGTCGCTGTGCTTGGCCAATAATACCAAGTTATTCCTTTCGGATCTTCTTATCGTTCTCGCCAAACTACCGAACCTCGAAACACTGGTCATTTAGGACTGCACCACCGAGCGAGAGCCACTCGCACCATCCACCGTAAACCTCCCAAACCTCACAACGCTTCAATACGTTATACTCAACGACGAATCGATTGCCTCCATGCAGCAAGCCTTTCTTAGTCCCAAGCTCACCTCCTTACAAGTGTAGTGGGCTTTCGATTTCAGGAACTGGCTCGACCGGGAGCGGCTTCTTGTGGCACTGCTTCACGCGAACCCGCAACTTGAGAGTCTGGATCTTTGTAACGGCGTATTCGAGCAACCGGTGTGGAGAGAGGCGTTCAGTAAAGTCAAATATCTGAAGTACTTGCGTCTGCTCTCATGTGAGTTGGAGAACAACAATCTCAAGGCCCTGTTGGAACTCGCCGTTGAGGAGGGTGGCGAGCAGGACTCCCTCCCTCATCTCGAACATCTTGTCTTGGATAATGTTTTCCACCTTACGACGAGGGACATCAGACGAATTATCACGCATAGCCCAGGCATTCGGTTTCTAGAGTTGCGTGGGTGGGATGGGTCAAACGTCGCAGACGACGACGTCCAGTTCATCTGCGAATCTGTTGAATGCTTCATTCTGCAGACGTTCTACAAAGAATCAGGCGCCTTGGACGAACAAGGGGAGGATGAAGACCACGAGGAGTGGAGCAGCTCTGGTACATCATCCGAAGGATCATGGCTCTCAGGGGATGAGGAAATTTGTATTCGTCCGGCGGTCTAGGCAGGGGGTCGGTGAACTTGCCAGGAAGGTCTATTAATATATTTCAGGCTCTCACTCGTACATAGATATCAATAAGTGTATTAAATGGCTCATTCATGTCAAATAGAGGGATATGAGCAAACCTTCTCAATGAATCCCGGAAGCTTAGGCTGCCGGCGATATCCTTTGCTGTCCTTAGTTCCCGTGTCGCGAGTTTCTAGGGATGGTTGTAAACCAAATACGCGAATCGCTCGAGCAGTTAATTACAAGAGCCGACCAGGGCGGCTCAAGGTGATAACTCGTTACAGTCTTTGACGGGTTCATAACGTACAACGCCTTGGCGCAGGATAAACAGTGGCCAGCCGCGCCCGATTTTTCTTCTTCCCTCCATCGTCAAGTCTTCGAAGAACACCTCGCAAAATCAATCGCGTCCCTCCACTTTTTGAACTCCGACAAGTGCCCCCTCCCCCACCAAAACCTCGGTCTACGTTCCGCAGTCCATGTCATCCTGCCATCAGTGTGGCAAAACTCTTGCTGTAGGTCGTCTCGTTTCTCCATTTACGTTCGTTGCCCGCATTGCTAACGTTCTGGCGTACGATAACTCCAGAATCCTATAGGTCTTCGTCGACATATTAACACACAGTGAGCTCAGCCGACTCGATTTATGCCGGTTCGCATAAGCCAATAACTGACCCCTTTCGCCGAAGGCACGAGCAAAGCAAATATCATGAGTGTGAATGTGGGAAGCAATTTCTAGACCCGGCGGGACGCTCGCGATGCCGGGCTAGACATTCAAGATCATTTGGCTGCCCAGTTCGAGGTTGCGGTTATCGGTAGGTCCATGATGCTGGCCTCTTGCATGCAGCACGTCTAACCGCTTTCCAAAAGGAGCACACGTAAAGACTCTGCAAAGCAACATATGCGTCGTCGGCACCCAGATCAGGCGGAGCAGGAAGTCGTGACGCTCCCGCCGAGGATGGGATCTTCGAGTGGCTCATTGAGTGACGATAGGTTTGGATTTGATCCCAGTCCCTCACCAGATCCATTGCCTGTCACTCCTTACATCCTTCAGCCCCAGCTATACCTCAACGGCCTATGGCCCTCTCAGCCGAACTTTTATTATTCAGAAACCTCGTCCCAGGCCTGGCCAGCGTACGAAAACCCGAATTAGTGAGATATTGGTTCCGATGTTTATATTTGGTCTGCGACTCCCCGAAATTGCTTCCAGCTTCAGTGCGGTGATGAACCCAGTGATGTTCTCTGCTATTTGTGCTCTCTGTGTACTTTCCTATCCTATCCTAGGTCTATGACGAAATTTAAGTATCAGTGGGCCCGATTTTGTGGAAGTCCAGACTGATCTACGTTTTGGAAATATTTGTCACCTTGTGTACGCTCGCGCTGGTCTACTCGTTGACATCTACCCCTCTACCATTCACGCATCCAACATTCTCTCTTCATCTCCTGTATCCACAGTCCACGCGATATCGGTCTATCCCACCGAGTAGAGCACTGGGTGTAGAAGAAAGAGCTGTGAGTTCGACCTTAAAGCATTCATCACATCCAAACGGACGCTGAATCTTGCATCGTCGTTTCGACTGGCCTCTCTTTCCTTGATGCTTCATGTATCCTCGCTGACTGCGCCTTCTTTCGGATCCTAGACCAAACCTACCCATTCGACCACCACCCTTCCTCGTCCAGAAGATCCTACCATTTGAAACGGACCGTGCTCCCTGCACGCACCACAATCGGCCAGTCATTCATCACAGTCGCAGCATCCTCGGCTGTCTCCCGCCCTCTTCGCATGGTCACTCCAGCCTCCGCTTCCCTCCGTCCGTCATACGTCCCTGCTCGACGACAGATCGAACTCACATCCGCCTACACCTCCGCCACCATGGCGTTGACACCGAGTGCGCCCGCCGTTATGTCCAGAACAGAGGACCAATCCTCTCCGCCACGGAAACCACGAGGCGTACATTGAAAGTTGCCCTCGCCTTCCAGAATGGTCGAGCACTGGATGGCCCACCGGAGAATGAACCAACTGGGACGGACCTCACGTCGACCGTCTCGCTGATGTCAATATCACTCCCTTCTCGACGGGCACGCGCTCCCCCGAACGCAGTATTCGTCGTGCGATACATGTGAGCACGCCTTTCTATTGATCGCCGCTAGACGCTGTACGGAACCAAAATGGAGAATTCTAATAGGAACTGATCCGTCGATTTACTCTTAGACCCTTATTGGGCGAATGGACCTGCCAGTTCGTACGACGGTAGTTACATGGGTCTTCAATATTGCAGCGGTCTCTAGTATTAGTGCTCATCGAAATTTTGCCCCATAAAGGTTAGAATGCCATGTCTGGTGCGCAGTGTAACGAATGCCCTCATCAGCAATGAACTATCCCGACACACCAGCCCAGTTTACAGGTCTCCCCGAAGCCCCTTCCAGATGTGCTCCTTGTGGCCAGATGTCCTTGAAACGACGTACCGCGACGATGGAAAGGATGCCTGTACTGGGAGGCGGAGCGGGAACGCAGAGAAGACGTCACTGCGAAAAACAGTCGCTACTGGCCATCTGGGCTTAGTGTATCAGGAGAGGGCCATCTAGGAAGACCCAATCCAGCAGGCTCAGGACGCAGCAGTCTCTGTGCGAGTCGGTAGCGGGCTCACGGACTGCTAGGGCCCCCTTACCGCCCTACTCCGATCTTCTAGGACCTCTGCACGGTTGTTGCTGGGCCATAAGCTCATGACTTTTACTTCATGTTCGAAGTGCAGGCAGAGGAGATCGAACGTGACAAACGCGAGCGTTGGAGAGTTGTCGTCCGAAGGGAAATGATGGCGCCCACGGGAAGGTCGGAAGAGGATTTGGGTGGAAGCTACCTGATGAACATGTTCAATCGGTTGAGAATAGGCTCAATTTTTGGACGCCGGAATATTGTAGTTGGGATTGAAACCAGTGGGGGCGAATGTATGCCATGAAGGATGACGGCCTTGTTTAGCCCGACGACACGAGACCCGGGCTAGAATACGTGTTGATTATACTAATAGAGTATAATTCGAGCCCAATCAGTCCATCCTCACGGCGAGGAAGACGATTAGCTAGCACGAGGCACAAATTGGGAACGGGAACTGCGTTTATCTCGCACACACCCGTGAAACGCGATCTATCGACATCGGGTAAGACATTCTAGGCCGGATAAAGCAGTATAAATAAATAAAAGATAGCTCATGAGGAGGGAAGGTTGGTGGTACGGTGCAGTCCAGGATGAGACGGTCATAACCCGGAGTGTGGACAATTCACCAGAGAAATCGCTTCGGCACGGCACCCTTTGTACACACAGCACTATCTCAGGTGTGACTCAAGTCAGGAACCGAGTAAACCTTGGTAAAACGTTCCACGCTTTGAGTCGCAACGTTACTTTACATGCTAAAGCGATCATCCGGAAGAGGACATGTTCCTAGAGGACACGATATAATACGCATTCTTGCTAATGCACACGCTTCTGCTTCCTTATGTTTTAGGGTTGGCGTGAAGCTGAAAAGCCACATATACTTATATGGGACTAGGTGGGTGAAAGTTCGGGTCTTCTTGAGAACAACCACCTGTAACTTCGGGCCGGCGTGAGAACTCTCGACATCCAACCACATGGCCCACCCAAAGCTGCTCCTCAGGACCAGAGTTGGACTTCCTGCATTATTATTAAATATTTGCCACCATTCTGCTTCAGGGTCGTGTGAGCTGAAAGCCGACTTCTGAGGCTCGTTCCGCTCCCTAGACGTTTGACGAGTTCGCTTTGGGAGAGCGAGTAGTGACGAGCCTATTGCTTTTACAATTAAAAGGTAATCCCCCGCCGGTGGCGCATTATGAGTGAGCTTAGTAGTTTGTTTGGGATATGGTGAGTACGAAAGCGTATTAGAGCGGAAGGGTCAATCGTGTGACTCGTGGAAAAACGGCTTGGAGATCGCCAACGTCGTGGCGTAGAAATTCCCAGGCGGCGGGTTCCCTCAGCAGCGTTCTGTGATGAGAGCTGTCATGCTGTCGACTTGCAACGTCACTGGTGAGCGACAAGGGGGTTGCTCTCCGTTTATATCGGCACTTTCCGTCCGTGCAACGGCGATATGCGATGCCTTGCTTTAGACGGGTCTCGTAGTAGCGGGGCAAAAGCCTCGCGTTCGCCGGCTGTCGCCGCTGAGACGCTCGTCTTTCACGGAGGGACTAGGCTATACTATAGTATTCTACATCTTCACACGCAGTGTCCTTCTGATATCATAATATTCACGAAACACGCTTCTCGATCGCGTTTCCTGAATGCCACGCGATAGCTTGTGACGCGCATCACATGGGGAACCATAGGCCCCATCCCCCTCGAATTTAAGTGTACACCTGCCTATCTCTAGAGCTGACGGCTATGCTGTCTTGCTAAGAATCCAACCAGGAAACCCTGGCGTTCCTTGCCATTTCAATGTTGGACAAATAGTTGGTTGTCAAGACACGCGTATAATATTTTATTATCCCACTCTACATACCTCTAGCTATACATGAATAGTGACATCTTACATGGATGTCTCGGCTCACTCACGAGGTACAATGAGCGGGCTCGCCTGGGTGAGGGAAGAGCGCTGATTGGTTTCTCCAAGATATCACACCAACCGTGGGACGTAGATGCACGGTGTTTTGGATTTACGAGGCCGGTGGCAGGGGTCGGCGAACAACCCAATAAGAGTCTTACCGATTAGATTAGATCGACGCTGAACAGATAACTTATACCTTCAAGTCTCGCTCCCCCGTTGTCAACATTAATGGTCATGGGAAGGGTCGGCCCGGCGTTCGGCGATTATGCAGCCTCCACCTCCGTTCCGCCCCTTGCAATGGAACTCTCCTAAGAGAAAGGTTTTAGAGTATACAGGCAATATTATAACATCTCACATCTCCAATGTGATGAAGAGGAATCAACCCGTCCTTTCGATTCGGAACGGCAACTAGTCGTTCTTCCTGCGCCATTGAAGCTGAGTCTCCCGTGGCGAGCTCACTAGACGATTCAAGAGACTTGATACAAATCGTTTTAACGAATCAACCGGCAGTGTCGAATCACAAATCTTCTTCCCCAGAAGAAGGAGTCTAGGCAATCCATAATGAAGAGATCTTGAAAAGCAAGTTGCGCGAAGCTGACATCATCTCGGCCTTGACGATGAGATGCATCCCCTTCAATTTCAATACCAAAAGAGATTGGGTGAACAAGGCAATGGGCTAGTTGTCCCACATATAAGTCGAGGAAGCTGCGCCGGGTTACGAACCTTCTAGTTGCCGGCGTCGCGGTTGTTTGCGTGCTCGCAGTGGCGAGGTTGCCGTCTTATCACGTGACGCTACAAGTCAAAGGGAACCAATTAGACCTAGAGACGGTCTTATCTAATACCGGATTAATGGATAGGTCCTTAATGGCACTTCACACTTTTTTTTGTCGAGCGCCAAACCTAAATTCTCTCCTTCCGCAGTCTTCGGGGCATGTGCCCGCCCTCGTCTATAACTGGAACACAGTTGCCTCTCGATTTGCGTCAAGATTTCCAAAACGCCATTTCGATAGCTAAATTCGCCTTATTCGAGCTGATCAAAGACTAGT
>KN823060.1:126777-144683 GCA_000827465.1 Tulasnella calospora MUT 4182
AAATTCCGATGCCGACGTCGTATGTGTTGCTTGACACAGTCCTTTCGAGTACTCCTATAAGTAAAACGATAAGGGCGTGCTACGAGGTGGTCGCTGCCTCAACGTACTGATAGTAGCACCCTTGTAAAGGACAAGCAAAGGATTTCAAATGACCAGCGCGACATCTTGAACGTGCTGCTGGGTCCAGAAACTGTTTTCCGCACTCGCATACGTGCCATTCACTACGCTGATGTCTTGGGTGAGCAAAGTGAGGTCGTGAGCATAATCTACTAAGTAGGGAAAGAGCCTCCTCCTCACTGTGAATTGATATGCCGGCGAAGCCCGACAGGGCTCTATAGATAATACAAGATTAGCAACTACTAAAACGATTCGGTATAGTTGAGAAAACTCACAGCAAGAGTCTTGCCGCAATCGACACACAATGACATAAGCAAATAGAAACGTGGCCGAGTTTGTGGGTAGGACGAGGAGTTTTATCGGGGCCTTGGGTATGGAAGTGTTTGGCGGATAGCAGGGGGCGAGACCAGACGACTGGAGGGGGAGAATGCGCCGTCAACTCACGTTGGAGAGAGGTTCTTGTATGCGGGTGCTTGCCGATCTAAGTGCCACCGATCTGTTGCCGAGGTCACCGTCAACCCGAGTTTGATGCCCTGTGATATGAGTGCAGCGTGGCGCGGCAACTATTTCCATGTACCCTTGTCCAAGGCTAATGTTAAGGATCTAGCTCCGTGAAAGACAGCTGGGGCTCTATGCAGCGGGGAGGACAGGTTGACAGGATCTGCCCCTCAGTGTGTCTAGAGCTCCTCATGGTGCACCGCCAGAAAAGTGCTCTATCCTGAGGCCGGGTACTAAACCTTCTGGACCTGCAGCCCTGAACGACGGCAGTTCAGTCAAGGAAGGGTAACGAACGGAAATGTGGCCCTTTCTGTTGCCAAAAAAAATCTTTCATGATGCGGTAATAGATACCTCAAGTTCCTTCGTGTTCTAAAACGGCCAAATTCACTGTGCCAAGTACTGGAACGGCCCCTCGATCCCTGTGTTTGGCCAAGGTTTGACGGGTTTGGCCCTGAGTTAGTTCCCGGAGAAACCGGCGTTAAGTATGTCCTCAGATCGTATCCCTCATCGCTTCGTCTGTCATTAACGAATGATACAATTGTACGCGGGTACATATCTTCAATCATAGCTGCCAACATGGACGACCATGACATACAACTGCCACGCTTACAAGCCGTAGATTTCTGTGTTGCCTCGCTCACTTTTCTACTTATCACACTCCACAACATTCGGGTGTGCTTATCTCGTCATCGTAACACAGCTATTCTTCAGTGAGTCAGAGTAACAAAGGCGCTACCGATATTGGGATACGGTGTACATTCTCCATAAACCGACATATAACATCCGTCGGACAATTTGGACTTCGGCGGGGGTCGGTAGTGTACACCAACACATGCTGTTATTGCCATTTTTATTAGATTTGAGCAACAGCGTGACCATCAGCCCTAGGATCACTTCCGGCTGCCCATACCGTACGGGTCGAGCGAGCATCAACGGCAACTTTCTGGATTACCTGACCACGGCCCATTATAGCCCTTTGGAAGCCGGCTGCTATTCGCGCATCATGGCCCATGTCTGGGACGTTCGGAGCCGTCATCAGCCAGCACCCACGAAACGCGAAAACACCGCCCACCTTTCAACGTTCTGACAATCTCTTCGTCGATCCCCTCCTCGAAGTACACCTCGGCATTGATATCACCGGCTTTCATCGCCTCTCCCTTTGGCACCTCGTTGTCCGGCAACCCAGCAGAAATGCAGAACCTTGGCGCATCGAGAGCAGCTTGGACGGTGTAGCCACGTAGGATGTTCAAGAGGACTTGAACGTGCCCTTGGGGTTGCATAAACCCTCCCATTACGCCGTACGTAAGGAAGAGTTCATCTCCTCGGGTTGCCATTGCCGGAACTAATTGGAAGCAATAGCTGCCACTCAGCAATGGAACAGGAGGGACGAAAATAGAAGACTTACTGATTGTATGATATGGCCGTTTACCGGGCTTCAGAGCGTTCGGATGACCGGGGTCGAGCGAGAATCCTGTCCCTCGATTTTGCAAAGTGAAGCCACACCCCTTCGGAATTGCTGAGAGAGGAGAATATTAGCTCCGTAAGAGTCGCTGCCCCTGTGCATATCATGATTTTACCCCCAGTTCCAAATCCAGCGTAGTTACTTTGAATAAAACTGCACTGTGAGCTGGACAGGTCAGAATTGAACCAGTCTGAGAAGAAGAGAGAACCGCAGGCATACTGCGTTTCCGTCCACATCTGTTGCGCAGAAGTAGACCGTGTCAGAGGATTGAGCCGGATACCCCTGAGGGACAAGTCAGAGGTAAATACGGATCGTTTGTGAAAGCCCTTGAGTGGAAACTTACATGGTGGATCTCGGGGTTTGCCTTGGTCGGATCGAACAGCTGAGCTCGTTTCGCGAGGTATTCCTATTCGTTACCGACGTCAATCACACCCTTTCCAGGGAGTAAAGGATGAGGGTAGTAGATACCTTGCTTAGAAGTTCCTTGACAGGAACATGGTCAACGTCTGGATCGGTCACATAGTAACGCGTATCTATGCGACAAAGTCATTCAAAATAATGACCAGCTCCGCGGAAAACAGCTACATACCTGAAAAAGCAATCCTAAACATGTCAAAGAAGTCAGGTTGTATTTTAGTTTGCCGTGATATCGATAGCTTCGTTTGGACTTGACATCGCACCTGAGGCTCTCAACTAGTACATGAAGGTACTCCACAGAATTGTGCTCCAGTGATTCTAGTGGCTTTATTTTACCTTCGGCCTGGAGAGCGTCAAGGATCCCCAGAGCCATGAGAGCCGTGATCCCTTGCCCGTTCGGCGGGCACTAAGCGTCCCGATATGGAAAAGATGGTCAACACCCCCGCTCTCGCGCGGGAAAAAGCAAAAGAAATGACTGTACCTCCCAGATGGTAACGTCTCCCTTCTCATACGTGTACGAAATTGGCTCGACAAAGGTGCTTTGATGGTTCGTCAGGTCAGTCAGCTCCATGACACCTCCACCGCTCTTGACCAGTTCTACGATAGCTTCTGCGACTCGGCCTTTGTAGAATCCGTCTTTTCCCTTCGAAGCGAGAAGTTTGAAAGTTTCTGCGAGGTCCGGGAAACGCATGATTTCGCCTGGACGAGGCGCTCGGCCGTCGAGGAGCATTGAGTGGCCGTCAGGAGAAGCATTTCGGATGAGCTCCTCGGATCGTTGCCACTGTAGTTGGGGTTATGTTAGCACGCTTATACTTTCATATCGAAGGGTTGGTTTGACTCACGGCGTGACTGTTGATTTCGGAAACTGGCACCCTTTTGAGAGAAACAGGATCGGTTAAAATCGTTGGCGATCCGACTCTGCTTAGTGACTTACCCTTCTTCAGCCAACCGGATGGCAGGCTCCAAAACTTCCTTCAAAGATACTTTCCCGGATCCTAGTTTCTCGACTGTATCAGACCAAGCAGCGGCTGCGCCAGGGACCGTGACGGAGTTGAGATTTGTCAAAGGGATGGATTTCGCCTGAATACCCTGCGCGCGAACGTGGTCGATAGTGAGAGCTTGAGGTGCCCTCCCAGACCCATTAAGAGCTCTGATATTCTTGGACTTGGCATCGTAGAACAAACAGAAAGCGTCTCTGGATATGAGAGGAGAGTGTCGTTAGCTTTCGTCCGTCATCTCGTCTCCAGCTTACCCTCCAATGCCACAGCAGCTTGGTTCGGTGACTAAATCAAAGCGAATTAGATAAACCTTCTGGAGCCAAATTTCAAAGATGATACTAACTGTTAAGTGCAGCAGAAACAGCAACGGCAGCGTCGGCTATGGAATGCACGAAAGAACTGATGACATCACACTGCAGAGGATTAGTTACAAGGGTTAATTCTACCCACCAGCATTGCCACCCTTTCGCAAAATTTCCAATCCCGCCTCAGCTGCAAGAGGTTGAGAGCAGGCGACGACTCCTTTGGTACCGTACACGACGGATCGACGACTCGGGAAAGGTTGTAGGATGAACGCCGCGTTTGCCCGCCCTGACTTGCCAGAGGCGTGTGCTGGACGGTTTAACGTGCTTTGCGATGAGGATTCCATTGGGTAGGTGATGTCAAACACGTTCGCAGTTGAAGATGGTCGCGCTTTATGAAGGTCGGTGACGCTTCGGCATTCGTTGCCGACGAGCGAATGAAAGTGCTTCCGGTTCGAAGCTTGCGGTCTTCCGTTTAAACATCACGGGGCCTGGGTTTTCGGATTTGGAGAGGTATGACCATCACGAGTGACCTCGGCCGATGTCGGTAATGAGCGATGAGGCGGTTTGGAAGGTGGGCTGGTAGCGTAAAGGTGTCAGATGTGTCCTACGAATGGGCCGGGAGCCAGTTCAGACTGGGTGTAAAATGGGAATACCGCACTGGTCTTCTAAAATTAAGTGATTAGTAGTACTAAATGCCCCACTTTACTATACTGAAGACATTCACTAGTCTCCTCCTGAGGCCCTCAGCTTATTACCAGCTAGCGACCGGTCCGCCACGACTTGCCAAGCCGAAATCGCGTTACGGAAGGTCGGCAGAATATAATATCTCCCTCAATAAGATAGATATTTCCCATTGGTGGGTGAACAGTCGACATTATTGGAGTATGGATCAAAGAACTACCCGCAAGATTGAGAAGGAGGAAGACGGTTGACCCGATGTGAAAAAAAGTGTATTCTATTTGGTAAGCAGAGCCGTGAGCCTGCTTGTCCGAGATTACGGAGTTCTCCAACCATTCCCCGTCGGCTCCACACCTCCACCTCCTTCCATTTGCGGAACTGGCTCGGATGGATGCCGATTTTTGGATTACCAAACGAGCCTGCTGGACCCTGAAGTCCGGCACCCTGGCAACGTCACGCACCGGCCCTCACCGCACGAGCCAATGACGGGCAAGTGCTTGCCGCCCGACGTCTCTGAAGCTAACAAGGCCAAGCGAACTTGACTTCCCTTCTGCAAAGCTCCACACGCTATATAACAGGACGTCATCAGACCCATGACTCTTGACATCCCTCAAGCTCAATCCGTTTTCATTTCAACCATCCTCAATGTCTTCGTCAACCGGAACAACCTCCATATTGCAATACACGCCCATCGACGAAATACCCAAGGTACGCTTCGTGACCTCGAGTTGGTGTCTGGTCTAACTACTACCTTTTAGATTCGTGAACACTTGAAAGCGACTTACAACTCGGGTCGTCTTCGTCCTCTTGAGTATAGAAAGCAACAACTTCTACGCCTCATACACTTGGTCGAGGTCGGCGGTCTATCCTATTCCTTCCGTTCGCGCGTAACGCCAACCCGTTTTACCCGCCGCAGGACAACTATGCTCGTTTTGAAGAGCCTTTCAAAGCCGATCTCGGGCGCCACACTCTCGAAGTGACAGCAGGCGAGTTGAACGGTATCGTCATGGAGTTGATGTACTTGCACGACAATTTCGAAACATGGGCGCAGCCCCAGAAGCCGGGATTTAACCTCAAGTTTTGGGCGTTTGGCCCAGTTATCAAGAGAGTGTCAAAGGGGGTTGTTCTAGTTGTCGGACCTTTCAACGTGAGTTCGGCTTGTCGGCCCATCGTGTATTGCGTAAAGTAACATGGCCATCTTATCTGATAGTTCCCTCTTCTATTAACGCTATCCTTCCTCGTAAGTTTTCGGCTCCGTTTAAAGCCTGTATTTCTGAAGACTTATCTATGAATCCGCTGCATAGGGAGCGGCAATCGCGACGGGGAACGCCTGCGTCATCAAGATGTCTGAACTTACACCAAACGTATCAGCTGCCCTCACAGAACTACTCCCAAAATACCTCGACCAAGATTTGTTCCGGATCGTGAACGGAGGTATCCCAGAGACTACGGCCGTGCTCCAACTTCAGTGGGATCATAGTATGTCCATTGCGATTATCTCTCCTTTGGATCTCG
Organism: Tulasnella calospora MUT 4182; assembly: GCA_000827465.1. Taxonomy (NCBI): domain Eukaryota; kingdom Fungi; phylum Basidiomycota; class Agaricomycetes; order Cantharellales; family Tulasnellaceae; genus Tulasnella; species Tulasnella calospora. Next base: position 132,768 of record KN823060.1, read on the forward strand.
CTGACGATCGCTATTTTCCCGCCGTTAGTCGTTTTCACTGGTAGCCCCTCGGTTGCACGGATTGTTGCTGCTGCGGCAGCGAAGCATTTGACGCCTACTACTCTCGAGTTAGGCGGTCAGTGTCCAGTTTTTTGCGACCCCAAAATGGACATGTACTTGACTGCGAGGCGCTTGGTAAGCACGTATTGGCTCATTCGTTCCCGTCCGAAACCATATTTCCTGACCGCCTCTTGGTACTTTCCATTCATTCCATCTGTAGCTCTGGTCCAAATCCCTTAACGCCGGCCAAACGTGCACTGTCGTGAACCACATCTTCGTACCTTACGAAGCACAAGACGCTCTTGCTAAAGCCTTTGTCCAAGTCTATAACGAATTCTTCCCTGAGGGACCGGAGAAGGCTCCCATCTCGACACTGGCGACGGATGCGGCGTTTAAGAGGATTAAGGAACTGTTGGAGAAGACGAAAGGAGAGGTGGTTTGTGGTGGACAGTGCGATGAAGGAAGGAAGTTTATTGCACCCACCGTGTTGAAGAATGTGACGGTAGATGACGTTGTCATGGAAAGGTGAGGAAATTACTGGCTATGATGGTTAGAGAATGTGGCATTGACGATTTCCGCATTAGCGAACTCTTTGGGCCTATTCTCCCTATTGTCCCAGTCAAGGTATGGATTTACGAATTCAAAGACAACGCGCCCATTAAATAAGTCTTTTCTGGCCAGGATTTCCAAGACGCAATCGACTGGACGAATTCTCATTCGCATCCTTTGGCGGTGTATGCGTTTACCGATGATCCTAATTTCAAGGAATATGGTACGCAGAGTGTGGTGTGAATGTCCTCTGAACTGATTTCAATTCCCCGCAATTGCCTCGTCATTCATCGCGGACAGTCTTCAATAACACTCATTCCGGCCAATTTGTAGTCAACGATACAAATATTCAAGCTACTATTCCGACTCTGCCCTTTGGTGGCGTCGGCGAATCAGGCTGTACGTGCGCTTTTGACGTTCAAGGACGGTCGGGCTGACGGCGAGCGCTCTCGTTTCCTCTAGATGGGATGGTAAAAGGACAATATATTTTCGATACCCTATCCCACTTGCGAGCCACATGCGAGTCTCCACGATTTTTGGATATGATCATGGGATGGAGGTTCCCTCCCTACACCGTAAGTTGGTCGGCACTGTTTGTTCTTCACCCAGGGCTGAAGATACGAGCTACCCTGAACAGGACGCCAAGATCAAGCAAGCAGCTGCGCTGAAGCCGAGAGTTCCACCCTTGAATCCTGGTTGGGGTAGTACACTGAGAGGTTGGATGCCATTTTGAGGATGCCATTGGTTCAGTGACTTGGCAAATTGCTCTTCGATCATGGCACTAGAAATTGTTGCGACCGCTCGAATACGAAGTGCTCCCCGAGACGGCCCAGAAGACACGATTCGAAGCGTGCGGTCTTCCATTTCACCATCACGAGGCCTGGGTTTTCGGATTTGGGGGAGGTATGACCATCATGAGTGACCTCGGCCTGATGTCGCTAATGAGCAATGAGGGTGGGCTGGTAGCGTAAATGTGTCAGATGTGTCCTAAGAATGGGCTGTGAGCCAGTTCAGACTGCGTGCAAAATGGGAATAATGCACTGGTCTTGTTAAATTAAGTGATTCGCAATGCCAAATGACGCCCTTTACTAGATTGAAGACATTCACTCGTCTCCTTCCTAAGGTCATCAGCCTATTACCGGCTATCGGCCGGTCCGTCACGACTTGCCAAGCCAAAATCGTGTTACAAAAGAACTAACCGCAAGATTGAGAATGAGGAAGAAGGTTGTGAAAGCAAGTAGATTATATTTGGTAGGAAGAACCGTGAGAATGCTTGTCTGAGATTACGGAGTTCTCCAATTGTTCTCCGTGGCCTCCACACCTCCACTCCTTCCATATGCGGAATTGGCTCGGATGATGCCCGTTTTTGCATGACAAACCAGTCCGCTGGACCCTGAAATCCAGCTCTTGGCAGCATCACAGCACCGGCCCTCACCGCACGAGCCAATGACGGGGAAGAGTCTACCACCCGACGGCTCTGAGGCTAACACGGCCGCCAAACTCGAGTTTCTTTCTGCAAAGCCACACACGCTGTATAAAAGAACATCGCTCTCAAGCTCAATCCGTTTTCATTTTAACCATCCTCAATGTCTTCGTCAACCAGAACAACCCCCGTATTGCAATATACGCCCATCGACGAAATACCCAAGGTACACACTTCATTTCCCCAAGCTGGTGTCTGATTTAACCCCATACAACTGCTACACTTTAGATTCATGAACACTTGAAAGCGACTTATAACTCAGGTCGTCTTCGTCCTCTTGAGTATAGAAAGCAGCAACTTCTACGCCTTATACACTTGGTCGAGGTCAGCAGTCTATTCTATTCCTTCCGTTCGCGCGCAATGCCGACCCTTTGACCCGCTGTAGGATAACTATGCTCGTTTTGAAGAGACCTTCAAAGTCGACCTCGGGCGCCACACTCTCGAAGTAGCGGCAGCTGAGTTGAACAATATCGTCACGGACTTGATGTACCTGCATGACAATTTTGAGACATGGGCGCAGCCCCAGAAGCCGGGATTTAACCTCAAGTTTTGGGCGTTTAACCCAGTTATCAGAAGAGTTCCAAAGGGGGTCGTTCTAGTTGTTGGACCTTTCAATGTGAGTTCGACTTGCCGGTCCATCGTTTATTGCTTAGACTAACGATGGTGGTCTTATCCGATAGTACCCTCTTCTATCTACGCTATGCTTCCTTGTGAGTCTCCGGTTCCGTTGGACTTTGTTCAGGAACCCCTCTGCCTATATTTCTGAAAACTTGTCTATGAATCCGCTGCATAGGGAGCGGCGATTGCGACAGGGAACGCCTGCATCGTCAAGATGTCTGAACTTACCCCAAACGTATCTTCTGCCCTCACAGAACTACTCCCAAGATACCTAGACAAAGATTTGTTCCGGATCGTGAACGGAGGTATCCCAGAGACTACGGCCGTGCTTCAACTTCAGTGGGATCATAGTATGTCCGTTGCGATTATCTCTCCTTTGGATCTCGCTGAAGATCGCTATTTTCCTGCCGTTAGTTGTGTTTACCGGTAGCCCCGCGGTTGCACGGATCATTGCTGCTGCAGCAGCGAAGCATTTGACGCCTACTACTCTCGAGTTAGGTGGTCAGTGTCCAGTATTTTGCGACCCCAAAATGGACATGTACTTGACTGCGAGACGCTTGGTAAGCACTTATTGGCTCATTCGGTCCGGTTCGAAACCATATCTCCTGACCTGCTCTTGTGGGTTTCATTCGCTCCATCTGTAGCTCTGGTCCAAATCCCTCAACGCCGGCCAAACATGCACTACCGTGAACCACATCTTCGTACCTTACGAAGCACAAGACGCTCTCGCTGAAGCTTTTGCTCGAGTCTATAACGAATTCTTCCCTGAGGGACCGGAGAAGGCTGCCATCTCGACATTGGTGACGGATGTGGCGTTCAAGAGGATCAAGGGACTGTTGGAGAAGACGAAAGGAGAGGTGGTTTGTGGTGGACAGTGGGAGGAAGGAAGGAGATTCATTGCACCTACCGTCTTGAAGAATGTGACGGTAGATGACGTTGTCATGGAAAGGTGAGGCGATTACTGGCTATGATGGTTGGAGAATGTGGCATTGAAGATTTCTGCATTAGCGAACTCTTTGGGCCTATTCTCCCTATTGTCCCAATCAAGGTATGAATTTAGAAGTTCAAAGACGAAGCGCCCATTAACCAAATCTTTCTGGTCAGGATTTCCAAGGCGCAATCGACTGGACGAATTCTCATTCGCATCCCTTGGCGGTATATGCATTTACCGATGATCCTAAATTCAAGGAATATGGTACGCAGGGTTAGGTGTGAATGAGCTCTGAACTGATTCCAATTACCCGCAATTGCCTTGTCGTTCATCGTGGACAGTCTTCAACAACACTCATTCTGGTCAATTTGTAGTCAACGATACAAATATTCAAGCTGCCATTCCGACTCTGCCCTTTGGTGGCGTCGGTGAATCAGGCTGTACGTGAGCCTTTGACGTCGAAGGACGCTGGGGCTGACGTCCAGTGGCTTCGTATCCTCTAGATGGGATGGTAAAGGGGCATTATATTTTTGATACCCTATCCCACTTGCGAGCCACATGCGAGTCTCCACGGTTTGTGGATATGGTTATGGGATGGAGGTTCCCTCCCTACACCGTAAGTCGGTCGTCACCGTTTTTTTTTCTTACCCGACTGAGGATACGAGCTACTGAACAGGACGCCAAGGTCAAGCAAGCAGCTGCGCTGAAGCCGAGAGTTCCACCTTTGAATCCCGGTTGGGGCAGTGCGTTGAGGAGTTGGATGCCATTCTGAGGAGGCGGTCGTTTCAGTGACTTGGCAAGTTGTTTGTCGATCTTGGCACTAGAGATTGTTGCAACTGCTTGAATACACTCTACTTCGCTTATCATATGTGCTTGTTGACTTGATTCAGCTGCTGGAATGATTATGAAAAAAGTTCGACCGTCTTTGCGAAGCGATTAGGGACCCTAACGACAGGCAATGCTATCAGCAAAACGTGGTATTCTTTCCCTGAATCGGTGCATGGTTGGCCTCTGGCACTAGCCAATGACGGTCAAGGCTTTGTTGCCCGAACCACAATAGATCAGGGTTCGCGCGCTCTTCGGCGTGTGCCAAGCTCGGGATATAAAAAGGGACGAACAGGTTGGTGCGTTGCGAGGGATCTCTCAAACTCGGTCCTCTATCATCTCAAGCAGACCCAAATGGCCTCCTCCAGCAGATCAACTCCCGTCTTGCAATACACTCCTCTCAATGACATCCCCAAGGTGCGCGAAAAGAGCAGTCTCGGTCCTAGCCCCGGCCTTGCCTCACCGTCGGACTGCAGATCCGAGAACACTTGAAAACGACTTTTAGTTCGGGTCGGCTTCGTCCTCTCAACTATCGAAGGCAGCAACTTTTGCGCCTGGTGCATTTGATCGAGGTCAGTTATACCCCTATCCTGTCGCTTCGCCGGCGCTTAATGTCAATACCCTCTATCGCCGCAGGCCAACTCTGCCCGTTTTGAAGAAGCCTTCAAACTCGATCTTGGACGTCACAGTCTCGAGACTACGGTATCAGATGTGAACGGTACCATCACGGAGTTGATGTATCTGTATGACAAGTTTGAGGCATGGACAAAGCCCGAGAAACCGACGTTCGACCTCAAGTTTTGGGCCTTGAGTCCAATGATACGAAGGGTTCCAAAGGGTGTTGTCCTTGTCATTGGGCCGTTCAACGTGAGTCCTCATTCACTGGTAACGTTATTTGTTTACTCGCAACGAATGAATGATCTCCCGCTATGTAGTACCCCCTAATTTCCACATTGCCTTTCCTCGTAAGCCTCCGTCTCATTCCCCTCTCTTTTTTTTTGAATTCCTGAGCTTTGACTTTACGAATATATTATGTAGGGAGCAGCAATCGTCACGGGAAATGCGTGCGTTGTCAAAATGTCCGAGCTCACACCAAACATAGCAGCTGTTGTCACAGAGCTACTCCCTAAATACCTCGACCAGGATTTGTTCCGAATCGTGAATGGAGGTATTCTAGAGAGTACTGCCGTACTTGAACTTCAATGGGATCACAGTAAGCTGCCGAACTACAATAGATCATCTCTACTTTTGACATCTCTGATGGGAAATTCCCTCTGTGCTGATAGTTGTTTTTACCGGTAGCGCTGCGGTCGGTCAGGTCGTTGCGACTGCAGCAGCCAAACACTTGACGCCTACCACTCTCGAGCTGGGAGGCCAATGTCCAGTCTTCTGTGACCCGAAGATGGATATGTACTTGGCTGCGAAGCGTTTGGTAAGTGATAATTCATTCATCCTACCGAGCTCGCTGCGAAAGCCGGGAACTCATCGTCCCGGTGATTCATAGCTTTGGGCTAAAGCTGTTAATGCCGGTCAAACGTGTACCACCGTCAACCACATCTTCGTTCCGTTTCATGCACAAGATGCTTTGGCCGAAGCTTTCATCAAAGTCTACAACGAGTTCTATCCTGAGGGAGCGGAAAAGGCTCCGATCTCCTCGTTAGTGACGGACGTGGCGTTTAAGAGGGTAAAGGGATTGTTGGAGAAGACGAAAGGGGAGGTGGTTTGTGGTGGACAGGTGGATGAAGGAAGAAGGTTTATCGCTCCTACCGTGTTGAAGAACGTGGCACTAGACGATATTGTTATGGAAAGGTGTGGTTTGGTGGCCATAATGCTTGCAGAAGTCGCGCTGACAACTTCCTTGTCAGCGAGCTCTTCGGGCCGATCCTCCCTATCGTGCCCGTCAAGGTACGGGAGGCTGTCGACCAAGTTGACCTGATTTTGCCTAAAGGTTTTCTGCCTAGAACATCCATGACGCCATCGACTGGACAAATTCACATTCTCACCCACTGGCGGTCTATGCATTTACTGATGATACCAAGTTCAAGAAATATAGTAAGCTACATAGATTAAACTCAAAACTATGCATGATCTCTTCAAAGGACTAATACTTCTCACAATAGTATTCAATAACACCCAATCTGGCCAGTTTGTAGTCAACGATATCAGCATTCAAGGCGCCATACAAACCCTCCCATTTGGTGGTGTGGGCGAATCTGGCTGTACGTGGGTCTTTAACGGTTGTCTGCACCGAAGCTGACGACAAGAGGCTTCGTTCCTCTCAGACGGGATGACCAAAGGGAAGTACATCTTCGACACCCTATCCCACTTGCGAGCCACGTGCGAGTCTCCCCGATTCCTGGATATGGTTATGGGGTGGAGGTTCCCTCCGTACACTGTAAGTAACGCGGTCATCTTTGTTTAAAAAGCGGTAGGACTGTTGAGACAAACCCACACGGATAGGACGCCAAGATCAAGCAAGCATCCGCGCTCAAGCCACGAGTTCCACCTCTGAATCCCGGTTGGGGTAGTTGGTTACGGAATTGGATGCCATTCTGAAGGGGCTAAGGGCTAGTTATTCCGAGTGCTCGGGTACATGTTCCTTCGATTCCATGGGTTCGTTAATCGAGTCAGAACAATATATGCAGCAACGGCTTTTCGCAGAGGGAGTCGCAAACTTGGGCAGATGGATTTGTGGCTCTTTATGCTGCTTGCTTATCCCTTCTCTGGGACCCTCCACGACGGTCCCTGCCCCCAGTGATAACATCCTCCAATTTAAACCCGCTCGCCGAAGCACGGAGTAGAAGCGAATGCCGTGCTATCGAGTGTTCGTTGGCAGTAGCGTGCAGGAAAGTAAGGAAATAAGGTGGGAAAGATTTCGGCTTGGCTGGATCCTGGGTGCGTTGGTCCAGGTGTGTCTTCCGTTTAAACATCACGAGGCCTAGGTTTACGGATTTGGAGGAGTTATGACCATCATGAGTGACCTCGGCCAATTTTGTTAATGAGCGATGAGGCGGTTTGGAAGGTGGGCTGGTAACGTAAAGGTGTCAGATAGGTCCTAAGAATGGGGGATGGGCTGCTTCAGTAAGCCCGCGTGCACAAGACGGAAAAAGACATTTATCACAAAGAAACATGCATAAAATTGCCTATTGGGGTAATTCACCTTCCAAATGGGGTAGCTTCGTGCATATTTACCGTTCATATCTCACTCATCTTTGGTGGTGACAAGTGTTCTTTTCTTCCCTGTGGTGTAAAATGGGAACAACGCACCGGCTGTCTTATAGTAAGTAATTTATAGTACCAAATAAACCCCTTACTAGACTGAAGACAGCCAGTTGTTTCCTTCTTAGGCCCTCGGTCTAATACCCGCTAGGGACCGGTCCAACCCGAGTTGCCAAACCGAAATAGCGTTAAAGAAGGTCTGCAGAATATATCTTCCCAAAAAATAGGAATTTTTGAACAAACGATGCGTCATATGTATAATGCACTGTATATGTATTTATAGAATGCAGTGCTCATGACCAGGTCACGGCTGTGACAACGCCTAATGGCGGACTACCCGCGCGCCAGTCAATGACGGTCAAGGCTTGCACCCAAACCACAAATAGATTACGGTTCGAGCGCTTGTTGGCATGTGCCACTCTCGGGATATAAAAGAGGACGAACAGGCTCGTGCGTTGCGAGGGATCTTTCAGACTCGGTCCTCCGTCATTTCAAGCAGACTCAAATGGCTTCCTCCAGCGGAAGAACCTCCGTCTTGCAATACACCCCCCTCAATGACATCCCCAAGGTGCGCGAAGAGAGCTCGGCTCTAGCTCCGACCTTGTCTCATCGTCGAACTGCAGATTCGAGAACACTTGAAAGCAACTTTTAGTTCGGGTCGTCTTCGTCCTCTCGACTATCGAAGGCAACAACTTTTGCGCCTGGTGCACTTAGTCGAGGTCAGTGGCACCCGCCTCCGAATCGCCTCGCCAGCGGTTAATTTCAACACGCTCTACCACTGCAGGACAACTCTGCCCGCTTTACAGAAGCCTTCAAACTAGATCTTGGGCGCCACCCTCTCGAGACTACAGCCACCGATGTGAACAGTACCGTCGCGGACTTGATGTACCTGTATGACAACTTTGAGGCATGGACGAAGCCCGAGAAGCCGCCGTTCAACTTTCAGTTTTGGGCCCTGAGTCCAGTCATAAGAAGAGTTCCAAAGGGTATTGTCCTCGTGATTGGACCATTCAACGTGAGTCTCCGTTCACTCGCAACATTATTTCATCGCTCGCAACTAACAAATGACCTCCTAATATGTAGTACCCTCTAATTTCAACATTATGCTTCCTTGTGGGACCCAATTTTACTCCGTTTCCTCCTTTCGGGTTGCTAAACTTTAGGATACGGATCTATTGAATAGGGTGCAGCCATCGTAACGGGAAACGCGTGCGTTGTCAAAATGTCCGAGCTTACACCAAACATAGCAGCTGTCGTCACGGAGCTCCTTCCTAAATACCTCGATCAGGATCTGTTCCAAATCGTGAATGGAGGTATTCCAGAGACTACTACCGCGCTTGAACTTCAATGGGACCACGGTGTGTGACAAAACTATAATAGGCAGTCTCTGTCTTCAATATCGCCGATTGACAATTACCCGGATGTTAATATATAGTTGTATTTACCGGTAGCTCCGCAGTCGGGCGGGTCGTTGCGACTGCAGCAGCGAAACACTTGACGCCTACCACCCTCGAGCTGGGAGGCCAATGTCCAGTCTTCTGCGACCCGAAGATGGATATGTACTTAACTGCAAAGCGGTTGGTAAGTGGAGGTTCATTCATTCCGCTCATCTTAACACTAAGCTTACTGACCAAAACCTGGAATTCCTCTTTCCGGTGACATAGCTCTGGTCTAAAGCCATGAATTCTGGTCAAACGTGCGCTACCGTGAACCATATCTTTATTCCATTCGAAGCCCAAGATGTCTTGGCCGAAGCGTTTGTCAAAGTTTATAGCGAGTTCTATCCTGAAGGACCAGAGAAGGCTCCTATATCGTCGCTGGTAACGGATGTAGCGTTTAAGAGGGTTAAGGGATTGTTAGAGAAGACGAAAGGAGAGGTGGTTTGTGGTGGACAGTTGGATGAAGGGAGAAGGTTTATCGCACCTACCGTGTTGAAGAACGTAGCAATAGACGATATTGTTATGGAAAGGTGCGCGGATTGGTGGCCATAATGCTCGGAGAAGTGGCGCTGACAACCTCCTTGTCAGCGAGCTTTTCGGGCCGATCCTCCCCATCGTGCCGGTCAAGGTACAGCAGGCGGTCGCACAAGTTGAGATGGTTTTAGCTGAAGGTTCCTGTCCAGAGCGTCCAAGACGCCATCGATTGGACAAACTCACATTCTCATCCATTGGCGGTCTACGCGTTTACCGATGATGCCAAGTTCAAGAACTATAGTAAGCTGGATTAAATGCGAAGCTATACCCAATCGGTCCAAATAACTGATACTTCACGCAATAGTCTTCGATAATACCCAATCTGGCCAGTTTGTCGTCAACGATACTGGCCTACAAGGCGCTATCCCAACCCTCCCATTTGGCGGTGTGGGTGAATCTGGCTGTACGCGGATCTTTAACGTTTGTCTGCACCGAAGCTGACGACAAGAGGCTTCTTTCCTCTCAGACGGGATGATCAAAGGGAAGTACATCTTCGACACGCTATCCCACTTGCGAGCCACATGCGAGTCTCCCCGATTCCTGGATATGATTATGGGGTGGAGGTTCCCTCCGTATACTGTAAGTAGCGCGATAATCTTGTTTCCAAAGCGGTAGGACTGTTGAGACAAGCCCACACGGATAGGACGCCAAGATCAAGCAAGCATCCGCGCTCAAGCCACGAGTTCCACCTCTGAATCCTGACTGGGGCAGTTCGTTAAGGAGTTGGATGCCATTCTGAAGAGCTAAGCGTTGGCTATTCCGAGTGCACGAATACATGTTCCTTCGATTCCCTGTTATCGTTAATCGAGTCACAACAATGTATAGTAGGGGGATCGATGGTCGCAGGTGGTGAAACGGTGCTTGAGCGCGTCAGTCAAAGAACAAGGACCCCGGAACCAGAGATTTTGCTTTCGACTGGGTCCTCCCTTCTTCCATCCACATCCCCTCCCCTCATCACAACCACCCCTACATCACCTTCACCAAAACGCCATGGCGATCGGTCCACCTGCTTCAGCGCGCTCAGGCCCTTCACCGCAACCTCCCATTCGACATGCAAACAGAGTATTCAACGTGCCTTCTGGACGAATCCTCTGTCTCGCAGACATTCGCGGTCAACATTCGCAACTGAATCAGCTTGCTCAGGAGGCCAAGGCGTGTGCAATCATCCATACGGGAGACTTTGGGTTTTTCGGTGAGTAGGAACCGCTGGAATTGGTTTGGGTTGTTGGGGGGATGTCATAGAAAAAGTTGGACGGCGTTTTGCTGAGCGGGGTTTTTACCGACAGACAAATCCAGTTTCGAGAGTACCACCATCAGCGAACGGTGAGGATTCCACGTTTGGTTCTGTGCGTTGTGGAGCGCTGAACTGGGCGATCCACCGAATTTGTAGGACCCTGCGGCATTTGTTGACTTACTCGCCACTCATCACTCCCGAGCAGCGCGAGCAGTGGGCCTCGAAAGACGTCGCCATCGACACTATCCGCAACAAGATCCGCACCTCTCCAGCCGAGCTCCTGTCCGAGTTCCCGCTACTACTCTCCGGCAAGCTAAAGCTTTCTGTTCCCGTTTACACGATTTGGGGCGCTTGCGAAGACGTCTCAGTTCTCGAAAAGCTGAGGGCTGGAGAGTACGACATTGAGAACCTTCACGTCATCGATGAAGCCACTTCCCGGACGTTGGAGATCGGTGGGATCAAGCTGAGGCTCCTGGGGCTTGGTGGAGCATACGTGCCGCACAAGCTCTTCGACAATGGTGACGGTCATGCTACGATCGCTGGAGGCCAGGGCACTATGTGGACGACGGCGCTGCAGATGGGAGAGCTCATAGATACAGCCCAGAAGACGTACGACCAGAGCGAGACCCGATTATTCGTTAGCCATGCTAGTCCCGGAAGGGAAGGTCTCCTCGCGCAACTGGGCACGACACTCAAGGCGGACTTGACCATCTCTGCTGCGCTTCACTTCCGCTATGCGAGTAGCTGGAACGAATTCAGCGTCCAGCAGGATGCGGATGCCTATCGGGCCAAGTTGGACAGGGGCAAGAATGCATTTGATGAGGTCTGGAGAACCGTAAAATCGCAAGTGGAACCTGCTGTTGAGTGAGTGGTGTATAATAGCGTGTCATGAAACGGTTAGCTGATCGCTCTATCCATTCGATAGCGAACACCAGAAAATCCTCTTGGAAAAGGCGCTCTCTCTCACCATCAAACCTGTGTCAACCAGCACTCCAGCTTCTGAAGAAGCCCAGTGGAAGAACACATGGAACTGGAACCTCTGCGA